>LQRL01128354.1:2380-14318 GCA_001703475.1 Hydroides elegans
AAAGTCTAAATTTTCTTCGAGGCTAAAATCGCTAATTCGGGCAATTTGGACACTGAAATTATTAGATCCGATCGTTGTTTGAAATCAAAATGCAATTAATTCACCTGTACAACAGCTTTTGAGCCACTGACTTCCAGAACCTGACCACTTCTTTGGCTTCCATCTGCCAGAGTTAGATTTACAATCTCTGCGAATTTCGGGAACTAAAACATAAAAGTTTACATCCAATATTCCTGGTTAAATAGAAAATGTATTTGTCAACTAACGATATATCAAGGATAGGAGTCATCGAAGCTATTGATTCAAAGTGATCAGACAAAATAATAGTATGTTTTTATTATTATTATTATTGATATTACATTTGACATTTTTAGAGTTGGGATAAAGTATGCAAGGTAGATTATGTAGAGTTAAAAAATGTTAATGGGATATTTTCAAAAATCTTTATGATCAAAAAAGTTTTGCATTTTACATGATTTTGCATCGGAGGTGATGGATGTGACGCTATCACAAATTTTATTTCGGCGTAGGGGTGTTCATAAAAAAGTCATGTTTTCAAATTTTGCTCGCACCCCCATTATATAAAGGAAATATGTATTTGAAGAAGTTTAGTGCAATTTTTTTCGAAAACTATTCAAAATCCGTCTGAGAAATGGCATTTGAATATTTCGCTATTTAACAAACAATGGTCTTACATATCAGGAAAACCCATTGATTTCTATGTGTGTCTTGTCCAACAATTTTGGCAATATTGCTCTAATTTCTTCACAAAAGCTTCCTAATAGGTCCCTCGTTAATCGATAAAACCGAAATTACTATTCAATTCTAAATGGCGCCATGGCGGACTTGCCACTTATACCAATTTGGTCCTATTAAAGATGCACGAGCGGTTTATTTTCTGCCTCAATTTGAATATGTCAAAGACACTAATAAGATTGTGTTGCAAATCTATTTATATTTGTCCCTTTTTAACTTAGAATAGATGGCGTAAGAGCAAGCTATCTTCCTTCCATTGAGAGAAATTATTATTGACATTCGATATTAACTTCCTTGCAAGCCCAATTTTAGTTTAAACGGCGAAGTCCGCCATAGCGCCATTAATGTCTTATCGGTGTCATATCGGTCACGGCAAATTATGCAGGGTCTTGAAAGAAGCTTTAGCCGAGAAATGAGTGCTCTATGATAAAAACTGTTGTAAATTAAGGATTTAAAAATCAGCGGAATTTTCAAATAAATAACATTATACGAATAATTTTGTGGACAGTCCGCCATGGTGCAATTTATGATTTCATCGCTATACTGGGTAGAGCCAATCATGAGGGGCATATGAGGATGCATTTGTCAAGAAATGACGGTGCTGCGCTCAGAATTGAATGAATAAATACACTTAGAAATCCAGCGAATTTCCTATATTCAAGACCAATTTAATGGAGATGGCGAAATGTTCAAAAGTCATTTCTCAGATGGATTTTCAATATTTGGAAGAAAAAATTGCACCAGATGTTTTCAAATGCATATTTCTTCCATATTAGTGGGGTGCAAGTGAAATCTGAAATGGTCACCTAAAAAAGGGGTAGTTATGAACACCCCTATTCGGCGAATAACTTTAATGTATAAAATTATTTATTTTGTATATTTAACGAATGGTAATACAGCATTTCACATGCACTACAAGTACAAGAGACGCTACAAGTGTTTTTACGGACATGGAAATGGAACAAAGTTTCAAAGTTCATATTTTATAATTTCTACTTCGAATTCAAAGCTCATGTTTTCATAGAACATTTATACACATATATACAACATTTCACGACAAAACCAAAAAAAAATTAATGAAAAATAGTAGAGAACTAAATGTTTGATTTGTTTCATTTCCATGTCGCGTCTCATTGAATGTGTTGTAATTACCTTGACATCATCCAAAATCACGAGAGGACCATTTACTCCAGAAACTGTCTTGTAAGCTGTAACAAAACCAAAAATTACAAACAATGTTACGTGTGGTATTGAAACCGTTTTCTGGTCTGATGACATATTTATTATTGTCATATGAATACGGCCATTAAAGCGCTCATCGAAACACCGGTAATGATGAGTTTTGCTAGCGGCTTTGACTCGAGTCTCGTACATGATTTTATCGATTTTCATAAATATAAGTGTTTTGTCTAACGTAAAAGGATGCATCACTATTCGACTTAATTCTATTCCATTTAGGATCCAATCTTGTAGGGAAGTTTACGAGGTTCATGATGATTGTCATGTTGAAATACGGCCGTTACCGGCGCCTTTATAATACGAAAGATAATGTGCAATGTCAAGAGTTTCAGACGGATTTACACAATAGCTCTTTAAGAATAGTTTTACTTTATATTCGACAATGAAATAGTATAGAAAAGTGTCTAAAATTATTGTATTTTAGGCTTTATTTCACTCGAATCATAATCACATGACCCCATAAAAACATTAATTCAAGAATATCTACTATATCTAGTCTATGCAACCGCTTATTTCCAAACCAAGGCAAAACATACTTAGTCGAGGTTGTGAAATATAGTCACGGGTAACCGCTAACGCGTTTACTCTTCTAGTTGCGGCCGAATCCATCGGTGAGTTAAATCCCATCAAATCTGCCGTCGCCATTTTGCTTATTATGATGTCACATGATCATGAGGCTAGTTTGGGCTGGTATTCATGAAACTGCAAAAATATATATATATATTTTCCGCAATCTGTAGTATGAAATCTGCGATGATGAAGGGCACCCTATGACACATTTTTTCAAAGTATTGTAAAACACAGCAACAACTTTTCAAATACGATCAACACATTAATAATCATTTTGAATGATAAAAGTATGCAAAAAAGGTGTTCATATTTTTTCAAGCTAGCTGATCTCCTTTTCTAGCCAGCTTGCAACAGAAAGGACATATTTGTAAAATCTTGAATATTGAAATAAACTTAAACTCAACCATGTTTTACTTATATGACAGTTTATTTGACAGTTGCAAATTATTCTTTTCATTTTTTTCATATTACCTATCACAACAATTAAGAATTCACAAAAAAAATCTTTAATCTCAATTTTGACAAAATTTCGAGCTGTCTCACACTTGTGAGAAACCCATCGTTAAGCGATCTCCAACAATAATGGATTGGGTTGGAGAGACCAAGTGTTTTAATATACATGCTTTTATATGGTACATTTATGGTCTAACACCACACAAATTCAACCGCATTGAGAGGGTTTCCGTGCATGCATTTCCAAAATCGATTAAAAAAAAAAAAACAATGTTTGACGCTGCGGCAATTAGACATATGTTTGTTATTTTTAACAGTAGGCACGCACTTCATGACAGGATCAACGATATAGCACCAAAGCATATCAAGCGCGTTTCCAATTTTGTACGAAGAAGTAGTTTCTAAGTTGTTTCGGGTGCGTTGAAATATTTCCATGATAACTGGTAAACATTGCGACAACCTTGTGAAAAGTAAAAAAGTATCATAACACCCTGGATTATCTCTTAACCCCGGAATTGTCTTATTGTTTTGTCATTTTGACAATTTTCCACATGCCAATATAATACTCACGGTCTAGGCTAGTTCCGACAAATCAAATAAATATATGATAATAGTTAATTTCATGACAGAAGTAAACTTCACATAACATAGAATAGAATTTTAAAGAAATATATTCTTATAGAAAAGAGGATAAAACGAACTTTGAAAATCATATATACTATGAAGAAGGTTATTTGATCTCATAAATGATACTTTGAATGCGAGCACGTATTGGATGCTCGTTATATTCTTGTGCAGACTATACCCTGAATTTAAGTACTTTATCCTCGATTTTCAAGAAGCAGGTGATTAAAGCCAGCAAAGATGGTAAACGGGAAGTTGATTTACATTGGGATACGTCTTGTTTATACATTTTAATCTGTGTAAGGTATCTGGTAGCTATCTTTATTTTTTATGCTAGGTGACTTATTAATAAAGCTTACAAGATGCGACACATTGTTTGCGAGCAGACTTGTTACTGGTGACATTGTTACGCTTAGTAATCGATTTATGTATTGGGTTGTGATGCTAGTGATCATGAAATGATTTAGATTTTTTTTTCAATTATTCATTAAAATACTTAACAATACATTCATATTTACTATAAACCAATAGAAGCAAGCAGTTTTAACTCATCCCGACAAAGCCTCTTCTTAAGCCACTAGTCTGTCAAAAATATTGTGATCCCTTCTTTCTATAGATTTGACATTTTGTAAAATCATTCACCCGTAGATCGACTGTCGATCGATCGATCGAAATCTTTAGTAATTTTTAACCACTATGTATAAGGGTTAAACTACAAACAGGAGAGTGTTGAAAGACCTACACATAGATTGTCTCCCGTTTTGTATAGACGTAGTGAAATATGACCCAAGCCAATTCAACACTTTTCAAACTGTTTAATCTCAAGTAAAAGTGAAGTTAGTATAACAAGGAAATCTAACGATTTATTTTCTGCAAAGGTATATCAATATCCTAAACTATTTTACTGATTGCACACACTATTACAAAACACAGACTTCGTATAAACATGTTCTTTCAAATTAACTCACAATACAATCTTCTTATTTGTACAGTATAACACAGTCTAAAACATAAACTTTACAGGTGATCTATAATACAAGATCACGTCAGTTAGCTAAGTGTCTAAACCAATTCGCAGTTTACTCTTGCTCACTAAATAACAAAACAAATTATCATGTTTCAAGACAAGACATTTTCTGCAAAATAACAATCAAACAATTACTTAGGCCATAACCTAATATATCATTCAATGTATCTTTTTAAATATATTGTTTAGGTATATTGTTAATGGTTGATGTATATCCAAATGTCAATTGTTTATGGGACAGGAAAAATGAAATAATATTTAAATTTTGATTTTAGTATTTAGTTATAAGACATATGATATTCAAATATTTCAGGACCTCTTAGGAATCACCTTGAGTTCAACGAAAACAATTTGAGGTAGAAAAACCGTGACTTATATCAATATTTATGTGCAATCTATGCAATCTACTTGTTTTTATAAAAATCATATAAATATACAGTACAATACATTAATATGTTTCATAGAACTAGTTCTTAAATATTTTCAGCTTTTGTGTTTGATTGATTAAAACCTGTGTTAGTATCTAAATGAATCAGTCTGACATATTCTAATTCATAAACTATCTACATAAAACTACTCTTGAATAAAAAAACTCATTAAGATTCTAACAAATACTTTTTAGAACATTAAAGAGGTTTTATACATTTCAAAATTGTAAAAAAAAAACATTCGTTTGAAAAGAAATAAAATTTGATACGTCCATATAATGCATTGAATACCTAACTAAAAACGAATGCATAACTAATTTCCACAATTCCAATATGCTATAAATGATTTCCAGAAAAGCGGTACATCATCACCATCGCTGACCGTCGCCCGGATAGTATTTGCTGATATTTGAGGCTGATATTCGTGTAAGCATCTCTTTCGGGAAGATTCGCAGCAGTTTCCAGCCGATATCGAGGGTTTGGAATATCGTCCTGTTCTCACCTATATCTGTAAAACCAATGAAATTGAATTCATTACTCGGGGGGAATTAAAAAAGAAACGGAAGGTAATTTAAATGACACATTTCATAGACATTTATGAGATTTCAATAGTTATAGGAACCTGCAGCATTTGTTGCTTGTAAAAGCTGCGATATAAAATGCAAAGTTAAACCAATGCCACTCGATTCACGATATTTTATTTTAAATTTCGCAGCGATATTAGAACATTTCGGAAGTACCTGCCCGTATCATTATTCTTTTCCCTAATAATACAGTTTATATAAGCTCATATAATTTGTTCGAATAGGAAAGCGTCAGTATGTGTTCCTTAAAAAAACATTTATGTGTGTCTAATTTTTGTTTAACTTGTGCGAGATACTTCTTATGCAAATGCACGTTACCTTACTCCTTGTCCTCCCCATATCCCGGCCAAGCATGAAACACACACTATACCTTGTTTAATGAAGTTCTTTTCGAATTTGGCGAGAAACTCGAGGTAGAGTAGATCATCTCGAGTCAATGCATGTTCTCCAACCGCAGCTTTCATTGCTTGAACGTCTTTGCCGATAGCGTAGCAGGCATACTGTTAAAAAGTGAATTGAAAGAATAAACAAAATACAAAAAGTTATTTGAATAAAGAGGAAACTTGTAAAAATACTATTATTGAAGTTTGATGTATGGATGCGATTTCATGGCTTAAACGTCGTTGCCGATAGCGTAGCAGTCATACCGGAAAGACACACAGGGAAGCATTGTCATATACTTGTCATATACTTATACTACATATATATACATATATATGTAGTGATGTACTTAAAATAAATTAAATACATTGGCATTTTTGAATTGAACGAAACCTTACAGTGAATTACGTTTACAATGAGACTTAAAAGGGTGCACCCAGTTAGCAAACATACAGAGGGCCTACGTAGGCCCTACGTATATCTTGCCTACGGTCTACGTAGGCCCAACGTAAGGTGCCTACGTAGGGTCTACGTCATTTTGCTCATAGGGCCTACGGTAGGCCCTACATGTTGGCCCTACATAGGGCCTATGTATGGTAATTTCCATTTACATATCAAACGCCTACATGCCTACGCTTAGCCTACGTAGGGCCTACGTTCGTCATTGCACATACCCTACATTAAGCCTATATATAATCATTGTTGAATGGCATCTTGAAACGTAAAATTCAATTCATAAAAGAAAACAAATGGAAAATAATCTCATTTATTTCCTGACTCATTATCCGAACAGCTTGTAGTTTTAACATGTAAACAAAACAGTCTTATTCTGCATTATGTGTTGGTGGCATCACCACTGCTCCGGTGGTCCTCTTCTCTCTTGAGCGTCTCAAGTGACCACCATCCCGGCCTGTCGTCCGTAAAGGCACGGCTCAAATAAAAGTGCATTCAATCTGCCAAAGAAAACAAAAAAAATAATTTAGAGATAATCGAAATATTTTCATATCAACCCCGCATAATATGTAAAATAGGTGGATATATGTACATAGGGCATATGTAGGTTTAACATCTAAAACACTACGCATAGAAATAATCGCATTGCAACACAATGGATATATCAAGCTAAAAAGCGGACAGTTAGTTGCTACCGATCGAGCGCTTGTGTTGCAGCAGAACATGTTGATGAAATTCGATACGCATAAGTTTATCTTCCTTGTTTGTGTGTGTATAGAATGGCAAGTGCTTAAAGTATATAAACAAAAAATGTTCACACCAACCAGCAACGATATATGTTAGCAATCTTACGAAATGTCTATATCGGCCTAAATCTATTTATGCATCGTCTATAAATTGTTATCATACTTTTTTGATAACCTTTAAATAACTACCCATGTGTGGCTTAAATATGTGGTCTTTTCATAGGCAAAATGAAAAAAAGAACTTGAGGAATGACTGAAATATCCCCTGTTTAAAGTACAATATATAAATCATATTTTCGCTCCTTACCTCATTTAGGACCGTCACGCATATATTTAACATCTGGTACTTTAAAAATACATAAGTTTTTACTTTACCTTGTACTTGTATCCTTATCCATTTTGAATATTCAACTTAAACACTGAAAACGCTAAAGTTTAATTCAAATATGTTTCATTTGGGAAGTGGATCTTGCGCATGCGCACATAATAGTTGGTGTGTTACGCGCTTGTTTATTGTCTTGTATCTATTGGTTTACACGAGCCCACCGTAGGCGATTGATCGCATAACCTACGAAAATACTGAAAACATGCAAAATACATTTCTTTGAAATATAAGATAAGATATTATATACAGATGAAAAACTTTATTTGGTGGCAATGTTTATTACTTTTAAGGCATATAGATCGATAGGTTTTCAAACGTAGGCCCTATGTAGGCCCGATGTTGCAGTGCCTACGTAGGTTGAGCAACGTAGGGCCTACGTCTACCCTATGTAATAAATGCCTATGCCTACGATGCCTATGCAAAGCCTACATTGCCCTACGTAGGCCCTACGTCAGTCTGCTATCTGGGCAATTGCGTGTACTGATCATAGCAGGCATACTTTAAACGCACAACGGTTGTTGCTACTTACGAGCTGGTTAGAGACCTCTAAATGGTCCTCCTTCGTCATGCCTTTGCCAATAGCTGACTTCATGTGACGTGAAAGCGAGGACAGTACATTGATCGGGGGAGGGGTGATGTTATAGAGAGAGAGGGAGGGGGGTTCTGTTTTGACTTACGAGCTGATTAGAATTTTTCGAATGGTCCTCCCTCGTCATGCCTTTGCCAATAGCCGACTTCATGAGACGTTTGAGTGAGGGAGGGTGTGAAATCCTATAAGTTGGATGAGGGGGGAGGGGTGCTGTTTTGACTTACGAGCTGATTGGAGACTTCCGAATGGTCCTCCCTCGTCATGCCTTTACCGATGGCCGAATTCATGAGGCGTGAAAGCGAGGGCAGCACTTTGATAGGAGGGTAGATCTGTCGTTTTTGTAGCTGCCGATCGAGGTAAATCTGACCCTCAGTGAGGTGGCCCGTCAGATCGGGTATGGGATGGGAGATGTCTGAAAATGTTTAATAGAACAATTGCATTGAGGGTTTTCGGTACAAAATTACATGACTGAATGGAAGAAAGCATAAGAATAAGTTCGTTATAGAGTTATCAAGACATGATCATCGTGCAGTTTTTAACCAGTGCAAATTTCGTTTCACAATTTAACCCTAAGTGTTGATCGTTCAACAAGAATAACCACAAAGTGTTGCTTTTCATTTTTGCAAATAGCATTTTTATAGGTTTTTGTAACCGGTTATGGCTGTGTCATGATTTGGAATAGCCATGTAAATATGCATCATTTAACATTTTTACCATCATTCAGCAAAGTCAAGTTGGGAATCTGCGTGATTGAACCCGAACTGCCTTTGACACGCCCCGACCGCTCGTAGATGGAGGCTAACTCCGTGTGCATGTAACTAGGGTATCCACGTCGTCCGACCGGCTCTCGTTTGGCAGACGATACCTGGTCAGTGAATTAAAGATAAATTTATATTATCAATTACGTATAAAAGTAGTATTAGCATTCACTACTTAGCATCTATCACATGCCAAGATTACGTATTGGCTCTCTTTTGGCACTCGATACCTGAAATTAAGATTAATGATTATTATCAATTGTAACTTAAAATAGTATCAAAATTCACAACTAAGCATCAGTCACAAGCCACGTCTACCTGTTGGATTATTTTTGGCCATTAATACCAGTTCGGTGTAAGTGGTTACCAACATTATGAAAATCATGCGATTGATTATAACCTGGAAGGAGGACGGGCCACTAAACATCACAGTTCAAATTTCTTATAACAGTAACCATTTCATGCAGGCGCAATTCTACGTAAATAAAGACACCTAGAGGTCTCGTTCGAAATTCCGCCATGGCAGAGCTATGCATTTCAGGTTGAATAAAGCATTTTGGGTAGAAAATCAATAAAAAAAATATGCTTAATTTCGAAGTTGTATATCTCTATTATGCATCTTTTCTATGATTTGCGCTTCAATATATAGTTTCACATAGTAACTGAGAAAAATTTATTTTTATTGGAAACATTTGCCTAATTTCATTTTCGAAATTTCGCCACCCCAGCATTTTTACGTTTCTGAAGCATTGAATCTATATTTGATCTTATGTTTAACATGGTATTTAACATTTGAGTATATTTGAAACACATTGTATTTCTAAGCATGATTCTTATCTGGGTTTTCGTTGCATTGACAAAGGGTCCTAGGAGATTGTGGGCACCATACAATTTTGATTTATTTGCTGACAAATATGACATTTTAATATAGATTTTATGTAAATTCACTGTTTAAATCACCTTAAATACATATGATAACAATGCTGTAGTACATAAAATCTATATATAAACTTGTTCGTCAGCGCAAATGCTATGAAGCCCATAGGTTAATGTATTACAAAAATGATTTAAAACATATTAGTCCAAATTACCCGCTATGCTTGAGCTATGATCTACTAAGGGTCCAAGGTGCATAAACTTCTTGTAAAGGGCAGCATTATTCTGAAGATGTTCAGATATACTGCTTTCAAAAGTACATACATTGTACAACACTCACTTGTCGCAAAATTTCCGAGGACCTCATACACATTACTGAGGGAGAGTAAGAAATGAGAGAGGGAGCGTATGTGTATGAAGCAAAAGCTTATACTTATATTCAAATAGATTCTAGTACATCATAATACCTTCAGATACTTATCTATTAGAGTTTATGTGATCAAATTGTAGAAAAAATATATAGGGTGGCGAAATTTCGAAAATGACCCATCGTCATTTATTTTTGCTTACATCCCTATATAACGATTACTTATTGATATAACACAATAAAAGTGAACATATTTATTGAATATAGATTACGATATATGATAAATATTGAATTACTCACATATATGTCTTTATTCATGAGATTGCTCATGCAAATATCACAGGTTCAGACTGGCGAAATTTCGAACAAGACTACTACCACTGAAACGGCTTTGACATAACAGCTAATTCTAGAGGCGAATCTAAATAAAACGCCTACCACTCTTACTGCTTCGGCATAAGAGCACATTTAAGGAGGTATATATATACATAAGGTAAACGCATACCTCTCGAAACACTTCAGCATAAGAGCCCATTTACAAAGACGAATCTGCATAAGGTAAACGCATACCTCTCGAAAGACTTCGGCATAAGAGCCAATTTGCAAAGGCGAATATACATTAAGTAAAACGCCTACCTCTCGAACAGCTTCAGTATAAGAGCCCATTTTCAGAAACGAATCTACATAGGGAAAAACGGCTACCTCTCGAACGGCTTCGGCATAAGAGTCAATTTTCAGAAACGAATCTACATAAGGAAAAACGGCTACCTCTCGAACGGGTTCGGCATAAGAGTCAATTTTCAGAAACGAATCTACATAAGGAAAAACGGCTACCTCTCGAACGGCTTCGGCATAAGAGTCAATTTTCAGAAACGAATCTACATAAGGAAAAACAGCTACCTCTCGAACGGCTTCGGCATAAGAGTCAATTTTCAGAAACGAATCTACATAAGGAAAAACGGCTACCTCTCGAACGGCTTCGGCATAAGAGTCAATTTTCAGAAACGAATCTACATAAGGAAAAAAACCTACCTCTCGGACGGCTTCTGCATTAGAGCCGAAGATTGGGTCACACTCAAGGCATTTATGTCTAGGACTAGTTCACTGGCGTTAACTAGGTTCGCTAGGTTCACCGGTGAACCAGGTGAAATTTATGGACCGAGTCGGGTCCCCGTTCGCTAGGTTCACCAAAGCATGAAGGGAAAGAATGACATACATAATTATTACGTCACAATACGTTTTGTAGCTAAATGTCATGTTTTGTTTACGTCACAGTTTTTACAGTCCTGACGCAATAAATAATTTAAATATTTACAGCAACATTTGATTTTGTTTCGACAGAAAATGTTATTACTTATCAATAAAAACAAGTTAAGATTCATATTGAAAATGAAGAAATTATAAATTACGCGAGGAAAAAGATGAAGAAGAAAAATGAATGAAGAGAAGAAGCGAAACATAAATATATCAGGCAATAGTAATAAAAGGACATAAATCAAAACACCTATCAACAAAGTATACAGATGGTGTTTTTGCCATTATTTTTCATACACATTCAAATTGAATGTTTCAATGGTTGATCAAGTTTTTTTTTATTAATATTAAGTTGCGTTGACGAACCTATTTAAAAAATATACAATTATTTTATAAAATATATGATATTTTCAATAACTTGATATCTTATCATAATATATGTTTAGCA
>LQRL01128358.1:0-10003 GCA_001703475.1 Hydroides elegans
GAGCGAGAGAGAGAGAGAGAGAGAGAGAGAAAGAGTAAGAGATAGATAGAGCAAGAAAGTGAGGAAGTGAAACTCGAAAGAAAAGGGAAAATGGAGTCAGATATAAAGGGGAGACAAAAAGAACAAGGTACCAACCCTTTCTCCAACGCCTCTGTCGACACTGTGGATTCTAGCTTCCTGTCTTCCTTGCCTTCTTCCGTTTCCACAGAGCCATCATTGATCACAATCGTGCCATGCGTTCCACTGAAGTGCTCTTCCCACGCTTTCAGGTCGACGAAGTATCGCATGCATACTTCACACCGACTGCCTTTTTTCGCTTTTCTCTTTCTCAGTCTCTGTCTCAATGTATCCACATGGTGCACTTGGAGAATATCCACGATTTGTGACGTCACAATCATGTTATGATCCTGTTCGAAATGCTCGGTAAGAGTCGATTTGTCGCGCGCCGTAAACACGCATAAATAGCAACAGTAAACGTTGAATTTGATCTGATGTTTGTCGAACATGTGCTTACTGAATGCTGTCATTCCCTGAATTATAGGAACATCGCCGAATGGGCATTTGAGAGTCATGCGTTGCTTTTTGGTATCCATCCAGTCATAATACGAGTTGAGGTTCTTGATAGGTTTGGGGTTGTCGAGGAGGAAGGACTTCAAATATTCTGGTGTCATTTTGCACTCTTGTTTTAAATTAGGACTGGATGCCTCTTTTGGTTTATTAGTCGCAAGCGTAGGTTTACTTAATGCCGAATTAGGCTTACTAGATGCCTCTTTTGGTTTACTATATTCTGGTGTCATTTTGCACTCTTGTTTTAAATTAGGACTGGATGCCTCTTTTGGTTTATTAGTCGCAAGCGTAGGTTTACTTAATGCCGAATTAGGCTTACTAGATGCCTCTTTTGGTTTACTAAGTGCTTCTTTTGGATTACTAGGTGACTGCATTGGCTCACTAGGTTTCCCTTTCGGTATACTAGGTGCCACAACTTGTACCGCATTGGGCTTACTAGGCGCCTCCTTTGGTTTACTAAATACCGCCCTGGGTATGAAAGGTACCTCCTTTGGTTTATGAAGTGCCTCATATAGTTTTCTAGGTTCCTCCTTGGGATATCTAAGTGCCTGCTCCGGTTTACTAAACACCTCCTTCGGGTTACTAGGTGCCTCATTGTACCTGTAATTTATACATATTCTTATATATATTTATATATTCTTTAAACAACATTTCCATAGAACATCAACATGAGAAAGAAAATAACAATAGCTCTTAAAGATAGTTAGTGCTAACAATAGTTAGATAAATTACTATTTCAAAAGTTTCGTTATAATTATTGACAAATTAAAGAACGTCAGATGAAACACCAATATATTATTGCATAACAAAATAAGAGTAGCAGTATGAATGTAAGAATTATTTTAAACGGGGTTGCGATGTGCGACCGTCGTTTTAGTTGCGGGAGTAACGTTTTAGACAACGCACGGCTCATTCGAATTTCTATTGACTTGAATATATAGGTTTAAATATGTATTTCTAAATAATATAATGTTTAATTAATTACGTAGCGCGAGTGCCGTATCGACAGTGCGAACGTCGGTATTAGGTTGAGATGCACCCCCGGGTTGTTTAAAAAAATAACAAGCTAATCAGCGTAAGAAACAACAGATGATGTCATATAAAAAAATAACTTTAACACTACAATCCACTCACTCTCATTGCGGGATTGTTTACTGGTATATTATCAACGACTTTAATCATGTTTATTAATAGCTCCTGTTGTGTGAGTGTGTGCTGCTGCTATATGGCAATTTCGAAATCTGACTCAGTCCTTATTGCACTGGTCAGCAGTTAAATTGCTGTGCTCTCGTTCATTATCATCAATAAGCAAAAAAGCAACACGCATAGCGTTAATCTTCTATAGTTTAATAGTAAAAATAACAATGTTCTCTTTAAGTATCGGCCAAAGCTCATGGATTTTACACGAAAAATGTGACGAAATGAGGTGAAATCAGACGAATTTGCCCGAAATCCAGGAAAGACTAAAAAAACTAACAGAAACCACTAACGTGGCTTCTGTTGTTAAAAACCATATCTAACAAGGGAATCTTTGCAAATGGTGTCTTCTTTTACAATTTATATCTGTTTTTTGGCTATTCAATAGTTTTTCTTTATCTAAAAGAGTTGGTAGCATTATGAATGTAATAACGAGAATTGATGTATTGAAATGCTTTTATTTTTTCCTGATATCACAATCATATAAATTCATGTTCTCTTTAAATACGTCACAAAAATATCAATTAGTATAGCACACCGGTAACAGTTTCCATGACCAATGAGTCTTTTTTTATCACTAACAAAACTCATGTTTTGGCTCTTATACATTCAGCAACCGATTTGAGCGCGAATTTTTCAAATGAATAGCTGTTAACATCACAATTCTTATATCGGCCCTTATTAATCATGTGTTCCGATTAACAGTTTAACATTCTAACAGCTATGTTGTTTTAACAAATGGATGGGATAAACCACTGAAGACCATTAACATAAATTCACACACCTGTTCCTTCATCACCAGTGCTATATACATGTAATTCACACTATTTTACTCAAATTATGCTTTGGGATTGTGATCAATAAAACGATTTTTCGGCTGGTTATCAACCCTTCCATGTTCGGCAGCTTTGAACTTGATTTGCTAATAACCGTAGGTAAACTTAACAATTCGATTCCGAATCTATCGACTATATTATTGACTGATCCATGGTAGATTCTAGCTCTCATAATAATATTGCATTAGCAAACATTCGATTTCATATTTGACTCTCCTTAATCGAAATTCAACGACTTGGTGTTTCACACATTGATTAACATACTTAAGTAATATACATAACAATGACAACTTCTTTAATTAATTGGACCTGGATTTCATTTGATACAATTTGTTTTCTCTAGTCTCTTCCTTATATTGTCTTATTTGCGACTTCACTAACGACATCGGGTAAAAATATATTTTAACACCTTATCTTGAACACATTACCTCGGTATATATATAACACTTTAATATCCTTACTTGATTTAACTAAAATATAAATCACCCTAAACAACTAATTCTTTAACTTGAATTTGACACAATTACAAATACTATGCCGTTCGCATCTTCGCATAATGCAAAACTTTTTTGAGATCTTAAATAAATAAATTTACTATAATTCGTTTGCTAAAGTAAATTCTAAAATGCTAAAAACAATTGTCATGCTCTTCGCAACGAATGAGAAAGAAAATAATGAACGCCAGCCTAGCCAATTATACACCTCTCATATTTGAACCTCACGTCGGTTACTGACTAACTCTTAGACTTTTTGCTAAAAATTAGATCATTTGAACACTATCTGCATCTCCATTTGTCTTTAATCAAAATCATATACATTTAAATACATATATTTCGGAATTCTACATTGGCAATTTGCGGCATCTCCCATATCTTTGTCCTTCGCACTGAACTTCTCCTTTTCCGTATCATCTCTTATTTTTCGCAATATCATGACTAGTATCTCCTCTTTGGCTGCTGCGCAAATCTTCTTTACTGCGGGACCTTCGACCCCTAACGGCCCCATATTCACCACACAGATGCTTCGCTTGACCATACGTTTGAAACGTACATTTGGGACATCTCCTTAACATGGTGAACCCCGATTCAAAGCGAACTTCCAGTGTCTTAGCGTGTACCTTATGGTCACTTTTTGAGAGATGAAAACCAATACTGGGCTCTCGTAGCGTCGCATAGCGGCAGACGGAACACTCGTAGTGGATGTATTTGAGATCGTGAAGTCTGCGTTGGTGACGGGGCATGTCAATTACCCATTTCTGGCATTGTTTGCAGAAGCTGAAAAATGAAAAAAAAAACTAACATTAATAACATGAACCGGTTTGTATGCATTTAAGATTTAATTCATCAAAGAATTATTTATGGTAGCGTAGCATCGAATTAAATATATAGGCTAGCATAATACACCTAGTTTACATGAAGTTTGTTACTTTGTGGTTGAGTAGATTCGATGTATGTTATTCAGCTATACAAGCACATTTAAAAAACCACATAAAATGAAAATTTGGGAATATTTACTTTTTCGATGATTTCTCAGCGTCGGCGCCAGAGGGTGACTTCAATAGATGTAGTGCGGTTTCTTTTGATGTTCCATGTGACCCTTCGATTAATGACTCCTCATTTACGTCACTATCTTCGTCACTATCAAACACCCATTCTCCTTCCTTAGTATCACAGTCCTTCTTTCGCGGCTCAACACCTGTCCGCGCTACTTCGGCTCTGGCCAATTCAGCTCGGGCCGATTCGGATCGGGTCAATTCGGCTCGGACCAAGTCACCTCGGACCACTTTAGCGCACTGGTGCCCTCCCGTCGTCGCGAACCCGACGCCTTTTCGCTGGCATATGCGGCACTCTTCAAGCCGCGTGAATCCCGAGGCAACTTTAACGTGGAGCACGGCGTGTGTTACGTAACCGCGCATACTGTGACGTTCACTTGCGTGTCGACGAATGTCGCTCGCTTTGAGTGAGGTCATGTGACAAAAGGCGCATGCGTAGTACTCGTAATTGGGCCTGTGAGCGCAACGATTTGGTTTTTGATGTGAGCTACCAATAGTTGTATCTGTAGAAACTGAACCAGCTTTATTGATTTTTTCCGTATCCGATTTTGTCATGAGATCGGTGCGAACGTGTTTTTGCGAATGCCCTTTAGGGACGGAACCTGTAGACGCTGTATTCACAGGAATCCCATCATTGGCTTTTTCCTTTAAATTCTCTGCTGAATTCCTGACATTTGGATTTCCTGCTTTGCAGTTGCCTTTGTCTGAACTTCTTTCGGTTGTATTTCCAGAGTTGATATTTCTTTTATTGGAATCCCCTAATTTGTGTTTCGTCGTATCTGTATCTCCCTTATTTGGCCCATCTCCACTTGAATCGTCTTTGTTTTGTGACCATTGATCCCTTGCCGTTCCAATTTTACCACACTGATGATTCGGCTGACCATACGTTTGAAACGTACACTCGTGACACCTCTGCAACATATTGAACCCCGTTCCGACGTTGACTTTAAGCGTTTTTGCAAACCTAGCGTGATCGCACTTTGAGTAGTGAATTAACATTGTCGGTCCACTTAGTGTGGCATAGCGGCAAACGGAACATTCGTGATGGACGTATTTGGGATCACGATATCCTCGACGAGGCATGTCACTGAAAAAAAGTAAAATAACATCATAGGCATTGTTTATCATTCAACGGAATATCTATGGCCTAAAAGCTTTGAGTGGGTGATGTTACGTCTCTGATAAAACTGACTAATGTTTCAGGTTAAGGTTATTTGTCTACTATTTAACCTTAAGCTACTTGCATAGAATATATCAATTATTGACAATCAATACCTTAATAACAAATTAATAAATGGAACAATTAATGAAAGGGTTAAGAATACAGATAACGGTTCAAGACAATTTTAATAAATCGATAAACGATAGAAAAATCTTAATGAATATTTAAGGGAAAACCGCATCAATGCTAATCATTTTACCTCAATATACTCTATAATATGTATTGAGAATAAGAATTTAATTACTTTTTCGATTGATCCGTGGCTTTGCCTGGCTTTGTTTCCTTTGATTCCGTAGCCGCTTTCGATTTGGCACCGGAAGTCAATGCCCCAAACGGCTCTGTCCCGTCATCCTCTTCCTCATCATCATATCCACCCTCATCCTCTTCTTCTCCCTGATCACAATCACTTTCATGTTCATTACGACTCACGTCCGATCTTTGCAACCTCCATTCGGCTCTGACAACGTCGGCGCACTGGTGCCTGTCGGCCGAGCCAAAACCGACGCCCGACCGATCGCATTTGGCACAATATTCGAGTTCAGTAAAGCCCGATGGGACCTGGACGTGTAGCATGGCTTGCGAGGTTCTTTTCAGGTTATGGTGGGTTTTCGCGTGTTGATGAATATCACTTGATTTGAGTGATTTCCAGTGACATAATGCGCAGGCGAAATAGCCATAAATAGTCTTTTTGATATTTTGAGTAAGTTTCCTAAAAACAAAAGCAAGAAAAAAAATGGTTAAACAGTGTATGAGACTTAATGAAGGCATTAAATATATTAAACTGAATACAGGTGGCCTATTGTTTTTTACAAGGGTGAAATGCATACAACGTAAAGTTCGGTGTTCTTAAAACAAAGAAATGCACAATGAGTATAGACAAGTTGGTCACTAATCGCTCACTAAACGGTTTACAAAATGTGAGTCACAATATGACGTAAGAAAATATGTATCACAAAAAAGGACACATTTATGACGGCTAATAAAAATCTAAATTCGAGTTACCCGTAACTTTTAAAATGAAAGAAAAGATTTAGAAATAACTTCGAGTAAGCCAGTTATCTAATATTTAACCGCGTTCAAAATAAGTAGAAACTGTTGATAATGGTTTTAAAACGTACCTTTTTGACTCCGATGCTCCTTGGTACGCCACTTGTAACGGTCCGCCAAACTTCCGGTAATCTCGGTCGTTTTGAGCCTCGCTTCCAATCACGACTCTCCGATCGGTATCGTTAGTATTTTCGCTATCATGTTTTGGAGTAGCCACATCTTCTTTGACTTTCACTTGAATTTTCAATGTTGAAGTCCCTCCAAGATATTCGACACGTCGCTGATTACCTTTATCGCTGTACTCATTATTATCGACTTCCTCAGTCTTTGCTTCCTTGAATTGTACTTTTCGAAACTCAGACAATCGTTGAGTGACAGTTCTTTCGATGGAAGTCCTCATGTCAACGTCCCCGATACCAGAATTCTCAAATTGGGAAGTATCCGTAGTACGATAATCACGATCAGATTCCACTGTGCTTACATTTGGCTCTGCTCCTAAATTGAGGTTCCTCATGTCAACATCTTCAGTATGTGGATTGTCAAATGTGGATTTCCGATCATCTTGGTCCTGTGATTCCGGATAGGTGTTATCGCTCGGCTGTATGTGGTCAGGATTTATGACATTTGGCTCTCCACAATTGACATTCCTCATATCAACGTCTTGGGAAGTAAGATTCTCAAATTTCGAATGATCCGTATTTCGATCATCTCGGTCAGACCCTTCAGTACTACCACAAGAGAACAAGAGAGAGTTCTTCGATTCATGTTTGATGTTTTTGTTCGCATTTAAGTCGCCAGGATTCCCAATATTTGGCTGTACTATATCACCTTTCCTCAAGTCAACGTCTTGTGTCCTTGGATTCTCAAATGTCGAATCATCTGTACGTTGATCAACATCTACTTTGGTTGAAGGAGTCAACGAGAGCCAACGCTCAACAAATTGTTCATATTCGTCATTATTTTCAACATCTTTCTCCAATGGTTTCGTTGTTGATGGAGCGAGGTATTCGACAAATTGTTTATATTCATCTTCTTTTAGTTCTCTTTTATGTTTACGCTTTCTCAAAGAAATAGCCCTTTTAACGTTTGGTAATGTTAATGGTGCAAGGGAATTAACAAAATGTTCATATTCATTTTCTTTTACTCCTCTTTTATTTTCACGCTTTCTCAAAGAAATGGCCTTTTTAACGTTTGGTAATGTTAATGGTGCAAGGGATTTAACAAATTGTTCATATTCGTCTTCTTTGTGATCGGTTTCAATCTCGCTTTCTTTAATCGTTTCTCTAACTGGTTCCGGGGATTTCGATGTGGATGGTGGGAGTGATTTGACAAACTCTTTAGATTCAACTTCTATTGGTTCTGCTTTTTTCTTGTTTGTCGATGCAGGATCGTCCTTTTCAGCACATCTGTTGTCATCACTATGAGATATGATTTCTTTTATTTGTTTCGCGGCTTCAGATGGATCAGTTTCAATCTCTCTATCTTTTAAGGAATTACCATTTTCGGCGTTTGGTTTTTCACAATTTGAGGCATCGTTTTCTTTCACTGGTTTCGAGGCGTTTTCTTTTATTGTAACCTCGCTTTCTATTGTATCATCAGATCTTGCTGCGTTTGGTTTTTCGCTAGTTGTCGCAGCTTCTTTCACTGGTTCGGAAACTTTTGTTGAGATTGGAATATCGCTCTCTTTGGTAGAATCTACGGTTTCAGCCATTGGTACTTCTATACTTTGAGAGACATTTTCTTTCAAGGGTATCGACCCCTTTGGCCTGATTGTTATCTCGCCCGATTCTGCCTTTTCAGAGCTTGTTATTTCTTCTTTTTGAGTAGTGTTTTCTTCCACTGGTTTCGAGTGTTTTGATGGAGAACCAGCTTTTTCAACGCGTTGGGCGTCGACTTTTTGGGCGTTTTCATCTTTTACTGGTTCCACACATTTCGGAATGGACGGTGCGAGAGATTCGACAAATTGTTCATATTCATCTTCTTGTTCATCATTTTGATTCGTTTGCTCTTTCATTTGTTCATCTAACGAGGATGGGGCAAGGGATTCAACAAACTGTTCATACTCGTCATCGTTAACAACGCTCTCACTATTGTCCCCTCCGTGAGAATGAGTAATCTCGGTATTTTGAAAATCGAATTTTTGAGATGTTTCTTTGTAAGCCGGTTCCACGTCTGTTGATGTAGAAGGCGCAAGTGATTCGACAAACTGTTCATATTCAACTTCATTTGCTGCGTCTTGGCCATTAAGTCCTTTCTCGGAGCGAGTTTCTTCAATGTTCTGTTCTTCATCATCACTTTGATATGGCACTCTTTTCTTTATCGGTTCCACTCGGTCTTTCTCATCATCTTCTGATTCAGTTAATTTGTCATACATATCACGCTCATTGATTGGTTGATTGCGAAACACGGCCAATTTCTGAGTGATAGCTTCTTTTATAGATTCCTTGTTGACGCCTTCTTTTGGACCGGTCTTTTCGGTCTTTTGTGAAACCGCTTCAAAAATATGTTCATCACCAAGCACTTTATGGTTATCAGCGATACATGTACTGATTGACTCATTGGCAATTGAGTCGCTTTCTTCTTTCTTGGTCAGCTTGTTTTTGATTTCCATCATCCTACAACATTGCAAGAGGATATGGCTTTTAAACAAAATTAGATAAACTAAAGCTATACATACAAATCCAATTATAGGCAATACAATTTATTTTGAATGATTCACGAGTCACTCAATTCTACATCATCATTTATTTTCAAATAAACAATTGCAATTAAATCTCATTCGTAACTTTTGTTTCAAAAATTCACATGGAAAATCACACATTATGCTCTGTATTATACAAACAAATATTTTCAAAAATAGGTTGGAACACTGATCTACAAATGTCAAGGTTCACTTCGCTAATACGTTTATTAAATATACAGTATGACAACTTTATATAGACCTCAGAATCAATTCCAGCCATATGATTTTGAACAAGACTGAATTTCAAACCTCGTTTTAAGGAAAACTACAATATCCATATACCTCAATATTTCATGAAATATAGGTACACCATATATGTATACAATTCTATACTTACAAATAAATTGATTGAGTTATTATTTTGTGATCACCAAAAATGTAAAACATGTTGGACTCTGCAACGAGGATCAATTGAAGCCATATTTTATACACATGCACGGAAACAAACCTATGTGTTCATTCAATTTGACCAGAAGTCTACCGTCACAGTGCGTGTTATGACAATGTACACTCTTTATAAACATGTTACTATAGACTCCATATTTTGGTATGTATTTAGACCTCAACATTAAAGAGTGAATACTCTCCGTCGGTGTATCGACTAGTCTTTGGTTAAATTGCATATGAATGTTCCTGTTTTATGAAATAAACTTTGGAGTTGATGAACGGGACATATAGACAGACGTGCAAGGGGGAGCGTCGGGATAGAAGGGGTTGGCAGATAGGTAGACGCGACCTTAGGAGAGCGGAGGTTTACGAGGGAGCGATCAGGGCCGACGACGTAAGCAGTTAGATAAAAAGACGCATAGGTGAGGGGGTATATTAAATGTGGTGCATAA
>LQRL01128358.1:10254-21754 GCA_001703475.1 Hydroides elegans
CTGTCCACGTACGTCTGGCCCCGTTTGTCTGGCCCCGTTTATCTGGCCCCGTTCGTCTGCCCGACAAATCCCCCTGCGCGTTTGTTTTATCTATCCCGTATATATATAAATTGTCCGCATCTTGTTTAGATGAATGCGGAAAAAAATGGATCGAGGCACTTTCTTACTGTTATTTTTGGCACTTTTGCCATGCGGCGTTTTAAAAGTCTGGCTCTGAATATTTCAATATTTTTTTTCTATACCATTTCAATTATTATTTGATTATATGAATAATTCAAAGCACCAATTGCAACGATTAATGCATATGCGATGAAACAAAGAACATATTATATACGATTTTACCATATACAAGTCTATACACAAATAGCGAGTATTCACTTTATTATGTAGATGTCTAAATATGTGGCAAAATATAGAGTCTATAATGATATGTACAGGGGTATATGACGATTAGGCATTGTTGAAACGTTACACTCACAGTGATAGTAGACTTCTAGCAAAATTGAATAAACACATAGGTCTGTTTTCGTGTATGTGTGTGGAATATGGCTTCAATTGATCCTCGTTGCAGAGTCCAACATGTTTTACTTTTTTGGTGATTACAAAAAAAATCCGTCAATCAATTTATTTGTAAGTATAGCATTGTATACATATATGGTGTACCTATATTTCATGAAGGTTTCAGGTATATGGATATTGTAGTTTTCTTTTAAACGAGGTTTAAAATTCAGCCTTGTTCAAAATCATATGGCTGGAATTGATTCTGTATTCTATAATATATTTTTTTGATCTAATTTCCTTACTTGAGCAATGCTTTGGAGACGTCAGATGGAATTCCAATGGATCTGGCAACCTGGTGGGTTTTGGTATTTGATGCATTGTCACCCTCCTTCTTTTGAGATCCTGTCTCACTTGCATTTTGATCTTTGACTTTTTGAGCAACGTCTTCTTTCACTTCTTCCGCAGGGGTTGATTTGCCATCCTTGCCGCCACTTTGTTTCGAATTCGTATTGCACGCTATTGGGCGAGGTTTTAAATTGGTAACCGGCTTTGTATCGTCGATTGAAACCCGTCTCTTCGCTGATTTTTGCTTTTTCTTCTTTTCCCTGAAACACAGGGGCACCCAATTAAATTATATTAGAATCTTGAATTATATTAGATTTTGTTTTACCTTAAAGAAAAGTCTACAGGAACGATATTCTCCGCTTATCTTTAACGTTATACTTGCACTTGTCCTTATTATTAAACATCTAATGTTATGCAAAAGGTTAAGAAAGCGGAGAATATTGGTCCTGGCCAGGGATGAAAACAACATATCAAAGTTGTCTACAGATTTTGTTTGTACATTTACATTTTTAATGTTTATAAATGAATAGGAAAATCTTTTTCAATGTGTTTTTCTAATATAAAAATCGATTTTCTGAATTTTATGACATGTATCTTGCTTAACATTTTAAAGGTGATTGAATATAATACTAAATGTCGGGTCTTGTAAAATTTCTCAAAGATGACTTAAGCTTTTTAAAGTTAATGAATATAAATATCTGATTTCAGTAGGAGTTGGGTGCCCCTGTTTATACATATGACGTCCGCCATTTAGTAAATTATTCTGTTATTTTAATTTTGTTTTGTGTGACTTGTTTTTGTTTTTGTTTTTTCAAATAAAACTTGATTGATTCAATGAAAATACAAATGTGAGACGTATCGGTAAAAGTCACTTTCTAAAAATGTACATTGATTTACATGGTGTTATACATGTATAAACATCACTTTGATTTACATGGTGGTATATACGAAAAGTGTGCTGTTCATTGACCCTGGGTTTCATATCACGTTCACCACTTATTCTTTGACTCTTTGAAATGCTCGCTTTTGTTCATTTTTTTTTCAGATTAGCTTACCCATACATAAATGTGTGATCAATAAGATTATGAATGTATGATACTATCCAAGTTTTGTTATAAGTTTTTTTTTATGTATGATATGGTTTCATAATTGAAATTCATAATTAATTCAAGAGTTATATGAATAATGCTAGACTCGTATAAGCCGTTCGCATCTTCAAAAAAAAAACGAAAATATTTCGGAAATTGCGGAAATAGATTTGAGAATTTTTGGTAGAAAATATTCGCTGCAATTAGAAAATGCAAAAGTAATTTTGAAAATGCGTTGGAAAATTTGTATGCTTTCGCAGCTTTGGCGAAAGCATTTTTAGGTCTAGCGCGAGTCTTGTAATGGTAAACCTGTCTGTTTTTTTTATTAATTATTTTTTTTTATGTAATGGTCGTTTCTTAACATGCATATAATCATAAATATTATGAAAGGTTTGTGAATTTGATACCATATGGCAACGTTTAGAAGATCAAAAGCATAAAACAAACTTATCAATTAGTTAATAACCATCATTTTATTCTATAATAATGAATCAATTAAAAAAAAAACATCATTTTAATATCTCCTTGCTCCCTTCTTTAGAGCTTTCACATTTACATGGCCAGGTGGCTCGACAGAAAAAAAAAAACGATCGCGAAAATAACTGGGGTATCACAGGGATTCAGATTGGGTCCCGATAAAATTGACACACCTCACTGACGGCGGGCAGATGTCAATAATTAAGATAATACTTAAACTAACGGAGAATTTAAGTAGTATCAACTATTTCAAAAGAGACAAAAGCGAGATATAAAATTTTATTATAATTATACATTATAACCCGAACTTCCTAAACAATTTAATACGATAATGCGCTACTATAACATACTTATTTTTGTATCTAAGGAGGTCCCATGTTTTATTGATATTCTAAAGCAATGCATTTGACAAAATTGAAAACAACATAAATGAAATCAATACTGAACATTTATCAATTCCAAACCTACATATTATAAAATAGCATAATATAATAATAAAACTGGTGTATCATGCTTAAATGTGAAAAAGTTGCTTTTCTTAATCAAAAACAAAATCTAGTCGATCTATTATTACATTTCATAATATTCAACTCAATAAACATGTTCCATATATATATTTCATATATCTTTCGAATTATTAGACTTATACGACAAATTATTAGCTCATCCCAATGTTATTAATAACACCTTTCATTGGCTAATAACACATTCTGTTGAGACCAAGGAAGCGGAAAGAGGTGGATTTGTGGAAACTGCAGATGTAACTGCAGAAGGCGGGATGTTGTGAAGACCCGATGATAGGATGACATTGAGAGAAATGAGAGGTTCTCAGGGAATGCATTGGGTTAAATCATAAGATCAGTTCTTCGAAACAATTGAATGCTCGGACTAGTTTGAAGCATTCAACGCACTTAATGGCAACGCATTGGGATGTGACATATATTCCGATAAATGCACAAACGTATTGGCGTTTACCAGCTCAGCCTCCGACAGACCTAGCGGTCTCCGTGTAAAGGGCGCCATCCGAAGCGGGCCTTGTTTTCTAATTTGCCGTTTCACGAAATCATCCAATGAGCCGCCACGCATGCGCTCTGGGTCATCTTGTAAGTGTTTATTGACATGTTGGACGATTTCGTCTTTGGAGTTGAAGCGAAGGGGACATAATCTGCATTTGTACTCACAGGCGTCGGGAGATGGGGATGTCTCTGCAGGGTTGGTTGATAAGTGGGTATTGTCAGGAACCGGGTCATTGGGGTTTATGTTGAAAAGGGACGGTACTGTGGGTGGTTGATCGGTAGCTACAGGGGGACAGGGGCTCTGAGAAATATGGATGCCTTGCAACTTTTTCGGAAGATTTAACGCACTAAGTGGGAGTGCAGCTGGATGTAACAAGTATTTGGAGAGATGCACAAACGTATTCATAACGAGAGGGCTGGACTTATCAATTGGTCTGCACATAAAGGGAGCCGCACGTAACCGGTCAGTTTTCTTCAACTGCTTTGCAATAAAGTCGTCTAATGATGCCCCATGAACACGTGTTGGGTCAGAAAATAGGTGTTTATTGGCATGTAAGACCATTTCCTCTTCAGAATATGTGTGGAACCCGCACAGTCTACATTTAAAATCGAATTGTTCTTCAGATGGTGACGTGTCTTCAGGTCTAGCTGCATTATTTATATCACCAGAGTTTGGGTCCCCGAAGTCTAAGGAGAAAAGGGATGGGACATCAGATGGAACATCAGGGAACTCAAAATCAGGTTGCATCGGGCTTGGAAAATGGCCCGGAATATCCATCTCATTTAAGGGCGGGTCACCTATCGGGGTACTGAAATCTAAGGAAAACAGGGACGGTATTTCAGAAGGAAGAGGACCAGACTCTTGATTGCTATGGAAGCTTGGGGCATTAGAAATATTCGACATCGATCTGTGAGGATTGTTCGGGATATCAAACGCACTTAGTGGCAGTGCGGCGGGGTGTGAAAAATAGTTTGATAGATGCACAAACATATTGAAGTTTTCAGGTGGATCCGATAAACCGACCGGCCTGCATGTAAAGGGAGCCGCATGTAGCGGATCCCTCTTTTTCAGTTGTTCTGCTATGAAATCATCTAGTGAGCCGCCGGGAAGGCGCACCGGGTTGGCATTCGAATGTTTATTGACATGCAGGATCATATCTTCTTCCGAGTGCGAGCGAAAAGGACATAAACTACAGTTAAGTTCTAACTCGCCGGTATGTTCTAAGGCATTTGGAGATATATCTGGATTGTTGTCATTCATTTGAATCGGGGCACTTGCGACTACGGAGAAAAGTGACGGTACCGTAGTAGGGTCTGTTGGGGGACCTGGGACTTTAGATGCCGCCTTTGACTGAAGGCTTTTTGACTTTTTCGTCGAATTCAAAGCATCCAATGGCAATGAAGACGGGTGTGTAAGATATCTGGATAAATGCACAAACGTATTGACATTTTCCAAGTCCGATACACCGAACGGTCTTTGTGTAAAGGGAGCAGCACGTAATCGAAACGGCTGTCTCATTTGCCTTGCTACAAAAAATTGTAATGACCCGCCTTGCGTGCGTGTGGGATATAAATGTTTATTACAATGTTGGACGATTTCTTCAACAGAGTTGAAGCGCAGAGCACATAATCTGCATTTGTACTCAAATACATTGGCGTTTTCGATGTCCGATATGCCGACCGGTCTGGGAGACTTGGTTGGAGAAGTGTTGGAGGGAACGACACACCTAAGGTAATCAAAACAAAAAATCATAGAAAATTGAGTCAATCTTATATAATGTGATACAAGCTATTTTGCATAAATACAACATGCACAGCATTTTTTTTACAAACACGACTTAACTATGATACAATAATTCAAACGGTCTAAATTCATTTAAAACAAGACAATCGTGGATTGTATATCCCCAGCCTCGACTTTTCTGATGAAACATTTTAAACGTCAGTATTTCTTTCTATTTCTTTATATTAGTCATTTCCTTCAAACTGTAAACTTGAATCACCTGGAGGTGGTTTTGTTTTAATTATACTCATTACTGCATTCTTTTTTGGTTCAAAAGGAATATGGGAAGGAAAAAAACTTGCCTAGGCCAACCCACATAATAGGCGAGCCTTCTACCACTGAACCAATTATGCTTGGGTCTAATTTCATAGCTATGCATAGTACATAACAGATTGTAAGACAATGTCCTAAATTGGAAAATAAAATCGTCAAAATTACATTTTTAAAATCAAAAATTACCTTGCTATGCACAGCTTTGGTATATAGGATTAGCTTTGAAGTTGTATATGTCTGCTTTGAAAAGTAACTAAGATTTCGCTTGAACAAACTCATCTGGACAGACAGACAAACGGACGGACACGGCGCGTTTCTATATCCCCTGCCTCAGGCTAGAGAGCGGGTGATAATAAAAAAAGGAAATAGCTTTATTACTAAATGTGACAAAATTTATAATTGCTAAATATAGACTCTAAATATAGAATCGGGAGTTAGTAACTTAGTTTTAACATCGATTCCATTTTATTTATTATTTTTATTTTTTGGATAACAGGTAGTACATTATTTTCAGTCTGAAAGGACAGACTGTACCTGTATGGCAAACAACTATTTCGCTAAAAGGGGAAGCGAGAAATTGATAAAATAAGCATAATCTTCAGAATATTTTGTGTTTACTTTAAACTATCAAACTGAAACGACAGTCTGTCGCTTTGTGGAAAAAATGGAAAATGAATTCAAGTGGCATGGTATTGAAATGTTCAGACTGAAATGGCAGTCCGCAAGTAGAAATTAAATGAAAAAACGTGATTTCACGACGTGCAACCTCTTTTGGGGTAATATTTATACATGTATGTTATACTTTGATTATTTCAACGCTGTGTGCCAGTCAGGGTATATACCATGTAGTTATAGTTTCGACCACCGAGAAGTGTTGTCTTTTGCAGCATAAACCCCCCTAGCAGATTGGCTGCTAGAATGCTGATTACTAGTCAACGGCCTAGTTTAAATCATGGATCTTGTACATTGGTAACGTTTTCAAAGAATTAGTAGTTACTTACGGAGAGATGGGACTCCGATCTTGACATTTCAACATCAAGTTTTTCCTTAACTAAATATTCCAGTAGATTTGTAAGAGTTTTGCACAAATATAACTATTCGGCGGTATAGACAAATTACATTGTGATATCGTATCGGGATAATTTGAGATTACTCTTCGTGATTATCTTAATGGCAATTCGAGATTCAGTGACTGCTTATGGCTTAACACCATTACACAATATTCGATAAAAAATCGCATACGCATTTCATCAAATAGGCCTGCGCGTACATTTACCCCTGTAATACATTTAGTGTATATGTACAATGTATATCGATGTGATATATAACCGGATTCTTGAAATTATAAATACTATTTATATGATATGTGTTGGAAATACGATTTGTGTTGAATATTTGTATTCTGACTCAATATGTTTATCTTTTTTTTTCAACATCATTTAAGTGTAAGGATTGCAATCATATGGGTTTTAAATCGACTACCTAAGCTTACATCAAAGTATTGTATTGTATCATGTATGGTTTAAATGTTTATGATTAAGTTAACTGAATGAACATCTATTTTTAGCGTTGTTGCCTGATACACGTTGCATTCAGCTAATGGTAAATATAATCAGTGTTAGGTCTTAATCTACGAATCGAAATGCTATCGGATCCATATTTCAGCAGACACTTCAAATTCCAAAACGAAAGCTGCAAAAAATATAATAGACTTAACTTGACTGTTGCAAATTCTATCAGCATAAAATGAACTATTCAATATAAAATAGTTACCCCTTATTTTGTCCCTTATCATCTTTCGCATCCTTTTCGCTCTTGGAAACAGACACTTTTGCGACGTCAGTTTTCGGGTTCGCAGCGTCAATTTTTGGTTTTGCAACGTTGGTTTTTGGTTTTGACTGACGTTGTGGAGACCTGGATCGACGTCGCTTGGGTGATCTAGAGCTGCCGCGATGTCGAGGTGATTTCGATCGAGACCGTTGTCGTCGAGGTCTAAACAACAAATACATGGTCATGAGCATCATTATGTGTATAATATAGCTACGAATATGTGAAATTACTTTGAAACAATAGAGCACGCTTCCATAATCAATGGCGAATTCGGAATAAGTGAAGATTAATAAATCACTGAAAATTGAATTTTCAAACATGAAATTGAATTATTTCATGTGAATATTCATTTGCACAGGAGTCATTTTTCGTTTCGTTTTTAAGAAGCCAACAACTAAATCGAGTCATTTTTCGTTTCGTTTAAGAAGCCAACATCTAAATCTAAATAGTTATGGTCAAATACCAAAACTATTAGCTAAAACTTTACTTTAATTTACCTGTTAGATGTGTCATTATCGAACCGACTCTTTCGCTTCGTTGGCGAACGCGAACGTCGAGTACTCTTCGATTTCTCGTCCATACGTCGCGACTTCTCCGGCGGTTCTTGGGACGTCGAACGCCGGTCGGGTTTTCGATCACGTGGTTTAAGCGCTGATTTATCCATCGATGATTTTGGCGGCGTCGGCAATAGACTCTTTTTGACGCCACCTTTAACTGCGGCAGCGTCCGAATCGGCGCTAGGTTTGCTCGCTGTCGCCATGTTCTTATTACCACTTTTAACTGCCGCCGCAGCGTCAGAATCTGTGGTAGCTTTGCTGGCAGTCGCCGTCTTCTTATCACTGTTTGCATTGCCACCTGATTCTTTATGGATCACATAATCGCGTGCGTCAAATACTTCAAAAGGACTGTCACCCCTGCGTCTGTCTCTATGCGAACGTGGCGGGCTAAGCGGCGACCCGTATCTGGAACGTCGTCGGTCGTAACCTGGCGGAATTTGATGCCCAGCGGCGCTTTGATTGGCCCATTGGGCGAACTTAGCCAACTCGTAACCGGGCATTGCGTCATGCTGGTTCACATCCCAGCTTGCATCAGAATCGTCACCACGATAGCGACGAGAACCGCCGCTGGTATGCGGGCGCTTTTCCGAGTCGTTGCGAAACTCAGCCGGCCGGAACATGGGCGCGGAACTAGGCGCATCAGGTGACCGCGATCGACTGCGATAGCGACTACGTTGTGGAGACCGCTTTTCGCGAGATCGTTCACGTTTTGATCGATGATCGCGTTTTGGTGATCTCTCTCGTGATTTTCGGCGCCTGGGTGATCGTTCGCGTGAACGGTCACGCTTTGACCTATGATCGCGCCTCGGTGATCGTTCGCGTGATCTTTCACGTTTTGGTCGATTATCGCGCTGCGGTGATCGTTCCCGCGATTTGTCGTGCCTGGATGATCTGTCGCGACTCCGCTTTGGTGACGAGGGCGATCTTTCGCGACGTCGCTTCGGTGAGCGATCCCGCACATATCGATCCGGCGTCTTTGACTTTCCGCGGCGCCTTGATGGAGATAAGGGACGTCGTTCATAACTGGGTGACCGTGAATCGCGCCTTCGTGATAGGTCGCTAGGTCTTTCCCGCCCAGTTGGGGAAAAGTGCCTTTCATCGGCATAAGTATCTCGATAACGATCTTGGGAGGATCGTGATCGCGATCTTTGGTGCAAATCTGATGAATGTCTGTGATCAGGTTGATAAATATCGAGGAAAGGTGTCTCTTTTGCCATTTCGCGATCCCTCAATAGAGGTTGCCCCGCATAAATGCGCGCCGAATAATTATCCACTTCTGGTGCCGAGCGGAGGTGAGCCCGATCTTGGGTATGCGGATGTGAGATCGACGCTTGAGACGAATCCTGACTAGAAACATGTTCATCACCTTCAAAGTTCGTATTCTGGACCCACGACCGACAGAAATCTTCGGCGTTACGCTGAGTCAAGTTACTACCTGTGTCTGAGAACTTGTCGTAGGGTTTCTGGTCGCGGTTATTGTTTGGAGAGTCGTTGTAGCCCCTAAATAAATTAAATTTGTATAAACCCAATCATTAATCAAATAATAAAGAATTCATAATACCCCGTACATGTAGGCTATATTAAATATTAGGTAAAGGTGCATGACAAATAATGAAATCTTTACTCTATTTATACAAATAGTTATTTAAATGGTTGATAAATAAATTTATCAACTTATTATTTTTTTTCTTAAAAACTAATAATTTCAATTATTTGTGAAGTTAAATCATATTATAACCTGTTTACGGCCCGTGAATCCCTGCCGTACATTCCTTCCGCCATGGCTTGTTCCTTCTGTTTCATCTTTGCCGTCATGAAATCCTGAAAATTTGGCATGTTCTCTCCCATGGCACTCCACTCTCTTGACTTGGTTAAATGGACAAAGTCCATGAGATCAAGGAATGTTGGTATTCGTCCAATTTCGGATTTCCAGTCCCGAGACGCTCGGAATATGAGGTAGAGAATATACTGATCAAATGTGGGGGTGACCTGCCCCAGATCCGCCCACCTCTTGGAAGCACACATCTTTTTGAATTGCATGTAGTCCGTGAAAAACGGTTTATCATTGAAGGCGTGCTTGAGCTTAAGCCAGTTTTCCGAGTTCTCATGTGATAGGTACATGAGATAGTCTTTAAAGCTGGGATAAGTGCCACAAAATGACATCCAATCACGCGACTTGTTATGTTCTTTGTACTCGAGTAGCTTTTCAAACGAGGCTTTGATACCACACTCCTTTTCGTAGTCATTTTTCACTTTCAACTCCTCGAACTCCATGAATTCCAGGAACGTAGGCGTCCGAAGAAATGTAGTTTCAAAATCGTGAGTTTCTAGCAAATTTCTGTACAGCAGATAATCTTGAAAATTCGGTATCCCGATTGCTGGACAATAATCGTCCCAGTTTCTACTATCACGTAGTTCGGCAAACTTGAGATAATCAACAAACCTAATCTTATTCTTGTACACATCAGCCCACAATCGACCGCTGTTGCCCACTCGGAAATAATCGAGATAATCACGGAAAGTCATTGTTCTACCACAGTCGTGCTCTTCAGACACCTTTTTCGAAGTGTACATCACATAGTCTTGGAAAGTGGGTATGACCTTGCATAGTGTAATCCAGTCTTTTGTGTCAAGTTCTCGCCGGAACGCTACGTAATCCATAAATTCGGGAACCCTGCCACAAAAGGACATCCAATCAGTAGATTTCTTTCGATCGAGATACTCCTGAAAATCGTCGAACCCTGGCACTTTACCATAGCGTTTAACCCAGTCTTTGCTTGCTATTTCTAAGTTATATCGTTCCCGAGGTGGGAGGGTCTCAACATCTAAAGGGGGATGACCAGGTGGAGGGCCAGTAAAGGGTGGTATACCCATAAGTGGTGGTGCACCCATGCGTGGCGGTGGCACTCCCATTCGTGGAGGTGGCACTCCAATACGAGGCGGTGGGACTGCCATACCCGGTGGCCCAATCATATGTGGCGGTGGGCCCATACGAGGCGGTGCACCCATGTGCGGTGGTGAACCGAATCGTAAGGGTGCACCCATACGCGGTGGTGCACCCAATCGTACGGGTGCACCCATTCCTGGTGGTGGTGGTTGTGAAGGAAACCGACTTTGCCCTGCCATTGAACCCATTTGAGATGACATTCCAGTCACCATTTGAACAGCATTGGCGATTTCTGGTGTTTTTCCCGCCGCGGCATTAAGCACTGCTAGCGCGGCAGCAACCTCAGCCGGTCCCGGGGTCGTCGCATTGGGATTCATCTTTTATACGTTGATAGATGGATTACCTGGAGAGGCTGAAACATGAAATACTGGAAACTAAAGTTGAAAATATTAAAATATTTGTCATAAACAAGGAAGTATTTGTGAAAGACGAGCAGGCCCCAACCGCCCCCAAACTCGAAGGGGTATGGGTATATATTTTCTATGAAAACCGCTATTTTTGGCAAATTTGACAACTTCTGGTCGGCTGTTTTAGACCGAAATGGTCAAAAGGCACATCTACGGACCAAGACCCTTCATTTGACCCTATAACCAAGTCTCTATGACCTTCCGTTCAAAATTTCTAGCCCGTACAAGCTCAAGTCTTGCAAAACCGCTATTTTGGGCTAATTTGACCAATTTGAC
>LQRL01128362.1:5297-16611 GCA_001703475.1 Hydroides elegans
CTATTTCATTCGCTGTCCATCAACAAAGAGTTATAACACTCTCAAAAGAATCCGAGTTATAGAGTGTTAGCAAAATTAAAATAGTGACCGAACACCAAGAATCTTTCGGGTGTGCTCAAATTTGCCTTTCATAATTGATGCCCTCCTTGGCGTAGTATGAACGGACGAAATATGGGACGAATAATGCGACAGTCCTGCAATACAATTGTGTGTTTAACTGCAAGATATATTGAAACAAAATGTGATGCGAACGGAAAACTGTATAAGGGCCTGGCCACACCGATATATTTTTATTAGTTTTCCTAACAAACTGTATTTTCCCCTGTATTCTTTATGTGAACCACATAACGCGCCTAGCTTGAGAAGTGCAACGAGCGTTTCAGTAGCGCTTTGAGTTTCCCACTTGCATTAGAGGTCTTTCTCAATTAATGGACACTTCCAATTTGACTCAAATAATGGACACCCTGCTATTTAACCAATATGAGTATGTTCAGGGACAGTGTTTTGAAACAGTAATTTAGATAGATCAATATTGATTCCCCTATCATCAATCTTTTACCGCTAGACTAGTTCCAGTCGCAACTAGACTAGTAAAATGAACATGTGCTATGGGCTGTGTTTGAAGTTATATCGTCTATTGTCTATAGACTCTCTGGTGAAAAATAAGAGCTGAATAAAATTAATGTATCCTTTCTGGTACTACCAAAAACATGAAGCATCAAATTATTGGCTCTATAGTCCTATTTTAGTAAAATAACGACAAGTGTCCGTTTTTTGAGAAAGTCCATTTTTCCCTAAATGCAATGCTTTAACTTAACCTTACATTCAAATTCTAAAGATTTTAATGATTTTGTGTTTAGCAACTTAAAGTCAAATAATAAAGTTACCCCGAGACAAAAAAATCATGTAGATTGATATACAAATGACTGTTCTATTCAAAGTCAAAGTCAAAAGTTCGTAAAAAGTGTCCATTAATTGAGAAAGCCATCTACAAAGGTAAACATAACTGTTGGTAAGGAAAAACAAATCAAGTATGTCCAGACCATTATATCTGAAAACGTTGTGATAAGCGACATACATAAATTGTGCAACATAAAGTGCAACCATATCAAAAAGGGTGAAATACGGGTAACAGATATGTTATAACGTCATAAAAATTAATTGTATCGTGAATACGTCATAATTATTCAAGTGTAAAGGTGTGTAGCAATAATTATAATTAGTACGTGAATGTTCCGTTTAGTCTGTATATACTCTTTATAATTTGGTATGGTGATAAACAGAGATAACTCCCATATTATTTAGCCTAAGCCTACATATTATGCCACATGTGTTTTTTTTTTTAATTACAGTGTATATCTTTGTTAGATATATTTCTGATACCTGCTATTGATTGATCAATGCTGGGATGTTTCAATAATCCTTTTATAAATGAACATGATTGAACATGACTGCTTTTAGTTTTACAGGAAACCAAAACATAATGAACTCGAAAAGTTGTTTTTTTAAATTCAAATTAATTACGTATACCCAGGTATTTAGAGTCTGTTATCTTAAATGGATACAAATTTTATACGATTTGCGTTTCTTTAAGGCCTAGCACATCAAAATGCAAATAAATGTAAAATACAATATCAAATATCAAATACAATTGCAATTCAAGAATAACATAAACCAATAATTAAAGCTCGAAAATGCTTATAGTTTTTTTGAAGCTGTATTAAAGTCAATAACATTGCAACAACGCGTTTTAAAGTGCGGTTAGGCACTTCTGCGATTGATATGAAATTTAAAGAAAATACAGTTACATCAGTATCGTTTGCAAATGATAATTTACTATATTTTCTTTCAATTTCGTAGCCATCGTCAAAGTACCTAATCACACGATTAACGCAATAGTTAGTTTTCAAAAAACAAATGTCATGCAGCATTTTGTGTCGCAAGCAGAAATATATTTTTCTTTAAATTGTGCATCACATCAAGTAGATAAAACGTTCACACCAAGGCGAAGACTTACCACTGATTTTGCCTGTTCCTGGGGAAACAATCAAAGAAGCAAAATCATGAGAATGTTATTCAAATTTTACAATGACCTAAAACCATGATGTTTCTTTCAAGATGTGTGAAGTTTCTATTCTTAAACTGGCCTGAAGGACGAAATATAGCAGCATGCCCTAGATTCAAAAGTAGAGCCTACCAATGTTCATTTCGTAGACTCTTAAACATCAATATTCAATACTGTGAGACAATATTATTTTAAATGTACATGTATATGATATTTTACAGCGCCTGATATGATCCAGCACTTTGACATGGGATGGATAGCTAACCTGAAATTCACAAAAGTGACAAAGATGAATACCTGAGAGAGTATGAAAATACAAAAACTTGATAAGTACATGTAATGTGCTAATCAAATGATGGTAAATATTTTTATGACGTGCGGACATGCATTAGAAGTAAACCGAACCGAAAAAAGTAACGATATTACGCAAGAAAAATATATACGCATACAAATGATCGAAAGACAAAGGACATCTAGGGTTATTAGCGAAAACTGAACGAACCAATAATATGTATAGAACAAATTAAGGAGAAAAGCGCAAAAATATACGATAAAACACACTAATTTAAGGAAACAAACAAGCTCACACAAAAGAATAAATGACAAAATGGAACGAAACTGAATAATTCATATAAGAATAAGATTAGATCTAGGTAAGAAAGCACGCACCAAGAAATACTTAGTTTTAGGGGGGGGGGGGCTATAGTTTAGGTTTTTTGCTTGAAACAAACTTGAACAAAATAGGTATAAGATAAAACAGGATTGTGATAGAGTCCAACTCTAATAAATGCTACATTAAGAAACTTAGCTGATTTCTACAAGAAATAGTAGATACGCGGGAAGGGAGAACTAGAGATACATGTAATTGGACGGTTGATGCTCAAACATAACACCGATACGGCCAAAATTACTTGAAATATACTTCACAGCGATTTATAATTAATACATGAAAATCAAGCGGTTTCTGGGAGCCACATAGTTACCATTTTGGAAAACAAAATGTACACAGAAAAAGGGAAGTTTTGGGTCTTGCAAGTGGGAGTTAAGGGAGGGGGAGGGGCGGGTTGACACTTAATTACAACATCGAGATTTTTTGTTCAAAACTTACTTGACACGGATTCGCGACCATCTCGGGATTCCGTCTGTCTGCTTTTGGCCGAACGGGGAGGGGTGCCACCTTAACATAGTTTAGTTTTAAAGGTCAAAGGTCAAATTCAAAAAGGTCAAATTTAAAAAGGTCAAATTCAAAAGGTCAAATTCAAAAGGTCAAATTCACCGCAAATCATACTTAAGAGGAAAATAAATATGCAAATAAAAAAATATTCTTTATAAATATATTTTGTCTTGTAAAAATAACCGATTGTTATTTAGAAAATGAGTAACGATGCATTATAGAAGAAATTACAATAAACATGTGCGTAAAATAAAATAAGAATGATTGTAATAAAATAAAATTGAAATTAAAATGGAATGTGTAATAAAGTTATTATACCACGAATATCAATAGTTTGCAATGATGTTTACAACTGTTTACCAATAATAATTGTCAAAATAATTGTAAGTTAATGTTAAGTTTAAATCATATCAGTATCACATACATGTATATCATGCATATCAAACCAAATTAAGCTATAATCAAAGATTCATGCCATAATCCATTAAGGAAAGAATTAATTGGTGATTAAATCAGGGTCGTGCAAGAATATATGTAAAATTAAAATAGGTCAATATCATAATAAACAGGGATCTTCATTGTGACAAAAGAAACATGCAATAGTTTGGCATAAACTCATATTCATCAATACGAAAGAAATGCTGAAATTCGCAACTGGCACTTTATATAAAATGCAGCTCAGCAATGCATCTTTCTGAAATTCAACTAAATACAGGGAATTATAATTGAAAAGCGAGGCAGGGAAAACACTCAGGAATCACATGCTTGGTTTATCAAAAGAATATATCATTATCTTGGAATTAGCGTTGATAACTTTTGTGTGTCAATTATAGGTAGTACTCATAGACATATAAAAAGCCAGGTTTGAATATTGTATGGAGGTTATATCGAAATGTTCTTTTGGGATAAATTGAGGGTTTGACACAAAGCAATTTTTATATTTCTAATTTGACAAATTCGCTAAGCTTCATCTTACGAACTGAGATAATACTTATGTTTGAGGTAAAAAGAAGCAAATAGGGTATTTTGCTGAATACTTTCTGGATAATCGAGCATAAATATTCAGCGTGTTAGTCTCAATGAATAAAAGGGCTTGAAACATTTGAGAAAGCATTTTTGTATTTGGAAAAGCAGGATTTTGTTGTTTTCGGAACGGCATTTTACCACCAAAAGTGGAGGCGGAATGAAGAGAATCACTTCTTCTCTCTTTCTTCTTTCGAACTCGTAGCTGCCGCATGGGGTTGACTTTGAAAAATATGCACATTTCTAATGAAATTGTGTGATTAGAGAAGGAGGGAGCTCCATACTTCTGGCTTACTGAACGACTGTTTCTTTTATGATAAAGTTTGACCAATTGGAAACAATACTACAATTATATAATTAAACCATTTCTCTTCATTCAGCGGCAACGTACTTGCGTTAGCTATATGCGATATTAAAAAAAATGGAGAAACAACATTATTTGTATAGATTTGAGACAGAATTTATATTAGTCACATGTTTTTGAAACTGGAGACTTAAGGCTTTATTTAAAATAATGTTAAATAACGCATATCGCACTCGTAATCGCAAGTGCGTTTACGCCATTACTCTTTGACGCTAAATGCTAAACATAAAGATCACTAATAATCACATCATTCAGTTTGTCTAAGCCTAGAAGGTTCATATTTAGATTCTACCATCCCAAACCACATATGATTATAATCTCATTACTTTTTTTTATCTTACTCGCTCTTATTTTCTAAACAAGGGGCTCCAAACACAAATCCCATAAATCTCAAGACACCAAATTCTAAATGAAGGATCAAATCACTGAATTTACCGATTGTATTTCCTAGACAAGGATCACTCTCTTTCCTAACATACTTCTTCTAAGAAGTGTCACACTATAAAAACCTTTTATTTTTGTTTTCTTTACGACACTTCCACGGCGCGACGCAATACTGCTTCTACGAGATACATTGCTGTTTCTGCGACTAGAAATGTCTGATTTCGAATCGCTATAATAGTCGAAAACTGACGCGCAAAATAGATGATGAAAGATTCAATAAACAAAACAGTACATCTTATTGCGTGTACTATTTTCCCCTTTTTACGACCTAACCTGATTTTCTGAGTGAAAAACATGTAGAAGTGGCTCTATTTTGTGTATCAGTAAAAAAAATACGAGTCTTAATATATTCTTTGACGTTACAAGCTGAATATTACAGGTGTTGCTGAACATCTTGACCGGATAAATCAACATAGTGTGCGAAACAGACTACATAATGATTTTTAAAAATGTCCTCTGTATCGACTCAAAAAATCTAAATTATCAGGTAATTATCCCCCTTGTGAATTTAACTTACTTGAGCTTCGTACATTCTTATATGAATACAAGATTATCCAATATAATCTAGATCTTTGCATTTGTTAGATCTTTATGATCATATAATTAACTATTATAATCTAAAATGTTTAATTTAATTTTAATTTTAAAGTGATTTAAACTCACTTGGGTCTTCGGGTAGGTCGGCTTCCCGCTCCGGCATACCCAGCATCGAATTAAGGTACATCGCGTTCGACACTATATTATCGACCATGTCACATAGCACCTCGTATCTATGAAATGGGAGAAAAACAGAAAAAAAAATATAAAACAAAATAAGCAGAAAATAGATAAGTATTTCTCGAATTATTCGGGTAGGTGATAATATTTTCATGAAAAGACGGAGCATCGAATTAAGGTACATCGCGTTCGATACCAGGTTATCGACCATGTCACTGAGCACTTCGTATCTACAAAATGATAGAAAACAACGAAATATATAACAAATTCACATTTTTTTAAAAGAAAAGCTGAGCATTGAATTAAGATACATCGCGTTAGACATCAGATTATCGACCATGTCACAGAGCACCTCGTATCTAATAAAAGAATGGGAATAAATAAGACAATATGATATTGCGGTGTAGATATCTTAACATAAGGAAAATAAATCAGCTACAAACCAAGAGAAAGTGGTAATTAAATGAACCATCGTATGCCATGGTCGTTTCTAGTACACATTATAACCCATTAAATCGAACATGCTTAACCCCAATTACCAGAAATCTTGAGGTAAATCTTCTCTCTCAAACACTAGGGCTAATTCCACTGCCAAGACTTGGCTCTCGATCGTTTGTAATAACATTGAAACTTAGTCGTAATTAACATGTGAAATTGGCCCTTCCAGATACCCTGTGAGATAATGTAGTTTCTACTGTTTGAAGTTTGAAGTTTTATTTTATATTTTATTTTATATTTTTTGTAGTTGAAAAAAAAAATACTCACGTTACACCGTACATATTCTGTTGTTTTGGCGCGAAACTGGGATAGGATACATAAGAAACGGCTTTGTTGAGACGCTCCAAGTAATCTTGCTTATCATCGTCATCTTCGTCCAAAGACATGATACGCTAAAATAAAAAAATAAATAAAAGATAAAAGAGTGTGCAGTATTTCCTGTATTGCACCCGTTTGTACAAACGCTAATTGAAATGGCCATTGCTCCGGTAATTGTGCTCGCTTCAAATCACATACCCGGTACCTGTATGTAGCAAAGCTAGGAATAAGGTGCCGTTCAATAAACATATTAGATATAAGGAGCGTGTTATATAACGAAACTCGAATAGGACACATAAGACACGGTTTTTTTAAGTAGCTCCAGATAATCCTGTTTATCATTGTCATCTTCGTCTAAGCTCAAAATGCGCTGTATAGGAATGAATAATAATACATTTTTATAAATAGTAATGAACGAGAAGCGTGCAATATATATTGTATTGGACAAGGGAAAAATATATTGAACTGTCACCTCCTTTTTTCATGTCTGGCAAAAGTTGATAACATGGCTTATAGGCCTCATTTCCTAATAAAAAAATCTTATTTCAAACAATGAGAAAAGGAAGCGTGCATTATTTTTGTATATTGCACCATAGATATTTATCCTCCTGTTGACGCCCTCCTTGCGTTGCGTCACATTGTACATGGGCGTTAAGTGAATATTTTTCATCGAAGAGTGTTTAGATAGGTTTGAATTGCGCTCAGGCTCACACAATTATTCCACGCCTTTATATCAACATTTTCTAAACATGATTTAAATGTCAAATAGTGATGATTTGTTGTATTGATTTGAATTGCAATTGTTTTACCTCCTTAAGTGTAACGACATCCAGATCCCATTGCACGTTGGGTCGATCTTCTTCTGGGAATGTGGCTCGGTAGAGATTCTGTAATTCCTTTACGCGCTCGTTGTGATAGCTCATCTGTAATATTGAAATCTCAACTTATTTTTCCCGTATCATAAAGTTGTATTACCCGATATATACATTCGGTAGGTTAAATATGTTAACAAATCGTTGAATGGATATAACATAATAACCTATCGATCAGTCAATCATTGAAACAAGTCGAAGCACATTTAATATATTTTACAGGCATATAGATACACATTTTTATATTAAGAATGCTATTGCTCACATGTAAACGATTAATATCTATTGCTTTTGATAATGACGGTTTTCGTAAATCCTATTAATATCGATGATCTACAACTATATCTCAAACCCAAACACTAAACTATTGGACAACAAAAAAAAAACTCGCTCTAGTTGCCTCGCTTAAAATGTTAAAATATTTGATTTAGAACACTTACGGTTGGATTGAGCCTTGTAAACACTTCCTCTTCTGTTATATAGGCGTCAACGGGTGATTCCGGTCTTTGTTGCGGCCGAATACCGTCGAGAATCTCGTCCAAAATATCGCCCACTACTTGCGCTGCTTGGCGGTATTTCAGGTCGGCCTAAGGAAGAAAATAAATCAATTGGATGATAAGTATATATAATTGGTCTTTGTGTAGAGGCAAAGACTCCAGATAAAAGGAGAAAGGGGAGGAAGGAAAACAATAATGGAATTAGGAGTGTAAATTGCTCATGTAGAAGCATAAAGACAAAGGGGCGTTGTTGTGGCCGAATACCGTCGAGAATCTCGTCCAAAATATCGCCCACTACTTGCGCAGCTTGGCGGTATTTCAGGTCGGCCTAAGGCAGGGATGGATAAAACAAATAAAGTGGATGATGAGTATATTTAGAAAGACCTACATGTAGAAACAAAAGACTCGAACTAAAGGGAGAGGGAGAGAGGGAAAGAGAGAACAAAAATAATGGAATGAAGTGTATATATAGTTCATGTAGAAGCATACATAAAAATTCGGGGAGTTTGGGCGGTCGAATACCGTCAAAAATCTCGTTCAAAATATCGCCCACGACTTGCGCAGCTTAGCGGTATTTCAGGTCGGCATAAGGCAGGGATTGAGAAAATAATAGGATGAATAGTATGAATTATAGCCTTTATGCAGAACTAATGACTCGGGCGCTGTTGGGAACAAACACCACCGGAAGTAAGGTTAAAGTATGGTATAACAAGTTATTTTAACCAAATAATCAAAATTTCAAACGATCCTAAATCTAATGCTATGTCAGTTTAAACAGTGAATTGATATCATCTCTTTAATGATAAGAAGGCATAAATTAAATTATCCTTTTTGCTTCCTTAGTCGGAATCCAATTTCAATTCGAAGAATTAATTGTTAAAATTTCGACACTATCCTGTGACATTGATTGCCTAAAATTATTCTTACCTCGAGTTCAGTTCGTTGTTCCTTATATTTATCCTCCTGCAAGGCAACACCCCTCAAAGTCACAATGAGCGCGGCTCCTCCGCAGACGACAGGTCTGGTTTGGAATTCCCATTGCTCTTGGAACACTCCCGGGTTGGGCGATTTGAAGACGAAGGGGAATTTCATGGTCTCGCCCGGGAGGACCACGCCTGTGCAAATGAAGATACATGTATATGTAAATTGAGTTGAAGACGAAAGGGAACTTCATGGTTTCGCCCGGTAGAACCACACCTGTGCAAATAAAGATTATATACTTGTATTCAGATATAACTTTAACTTGTTCTTGAAATACTCCCCGGTTTAGGCGAAAGACGAAATGGAACTTCATTGTCTTGCCCGGTAAGACCACACCTGTAAATGTAAGAAATGGTGTAAGTGTATATATACATATGATAGCTTTCAATAGGTAAATATGATAGCTTTTGATTTTCAATCCAAAAGTTATTTTTATTATCAATAAACTTCAGTTCTATTAAGATGTCGCTTTGAGACAGAATGTCACACAAAACCCTAAGTGGTTCACGAGACTCCAAAGTATTTACTCAAAACGGTTTTGATCCATTTTGTTTGGATATTTTGGTGGCAATAAATATTAAATATTGTCCAAAAAGAATATATAACAACAATATATATTCCTTACCACTTCCGGTATTGAAATAAAACCGCTGTATCTTCTCCTGGGCCATCTCGAATGGGTTGATCTTGGGAATCTTTTTCCAGTCGTAGAATACCGCCGTTGTACCATCGTTGACGATTTCCAGAAAAGAAGTAACGCGTTTTCCCGCGAATTCTTCGAAAGCCACGCGAGCTTCGATACCCACTTGTTCCTTGAAGCTGCTGCTATCGCCGGTCCACCTGGTTACAAAAGGAAATAAATGAAAGATTGCTGTATCAAGGGGACACATTTTGCACACCATTTTATGCAAAAGATGCGCATAAATTAAGTTCATCCTGTCTTCTAAGCTGCTGTCAACCGGCAACATGATTTATGACTTTTACACACCATTCTATGGATAACATGAATGGATAAAATGCTTAATACGATGAGGTGAGGCGTTTTCCCGCGAATTCTTCGAACGCCACGCGAGCTTCGATTCCTACTTGTTCTTTTAAGCTGCTGCTGTCGCCAGTCCACCTGGTGGTTAAATTTTGAAACAATACATAAGAAATATGTCCATGAAACGCCCTCTGTTTTAAACAAACGGGAGATAAAAAAACCACATCAAAATTGATATTCAAATCAATATCAGTACAAGCAGCACATGGATCTGTTTCAAACCAATAATGATTATTACATTGTCAACTACGAATCTTGTGTATCCATTACATCAAAAAGACTTGCCGTTGCCGTTGCCGTTTGCCACTATACGAAAGATTTCAAGACGTCACGACGATGGCACTTATTGTTCTCATGCAGAATTCAACGCAACGTTTAGACGCCCGTTGAGCTATCAGTACATACCTAGCCGGCTGGCCTGCAAACTGCAAAGATGGCCCGAACACAGGAGCATTTCGGTCGGCGTCCAATGCTGGTTCTCTGTAATAGAAAGCGTTGCAAATAACAATAAAGTACAAACCAAGTATTGGTAAAATGAAAGATATGAAATTGGTTTAACATATGTATAACATTCTAATAATGACCAATCAAATGCCAATCGATAATACTTTGGTTAACCCAATAGAAGAGCAAATTATAATGGAACATAAACTATGACATGGCATAAATCTAATTCTTTGCACTGTTATATCCGGCGTAAAAGTCATAGATAGTTTTAAACTTGGGTCTGTTATACACAAGAAAAAAACCGGATACTACAAATAGAAAGAGAGGCTACACAGACACCATAAAACCGCCAAACCTGTCCGACTCCTGTCGATCCGTGTCCGGATCTATCGGACTGACATCACGTGATGAGTCTAATCGGGATTCAGCGCGCCAAACATCCGCCTGGCGGTAACGGGCGGCATCGCCCACGATTTCTAGGGCGCCAATATCCTTTAAAAAGAAGTTATTCAAATTGTTAGAATACTTTATAAATAGCATATTTTAGTAAGAGATAGAAGGGGGTAAGCTATAGAGGAGTTAAAACGAGACTCGGCGCGCCAAACATCCACCTGGCGATAACGGGCTGCATCGCCAACGATTTCAAGGGCACCAATATCCTTTAAAATTGAAAATTAATTGTATAAAAAAACAGTCAATGATTTATGAAGAGGGTGAAAGCTAGAGAAGATTCGCATCGGGGTTCAGCGCGCCAAACATAGACTTGACGATAGATTCTATCAGGGAGCGTCACCGACGATTTCAAGGGCGTCAATGTCCTTAAAACAACGAGGAAAACATATTGTGGAATAGAATATATATGTTTTTTTTTG
>LQRL01128367.1:40178-55190 GCA_001703475.1 Hydroides elegans
TGCAGCTCGTTTTAGAAACAAATGATATTTCTTGTATATTTCTTAGGGGAGAAGTTTGATGGCTTGAAGTCGATGTTTTTTTTAATATCAGGGATCGCATTGGTAAAGATAAAGCTCTCATCTGGGCGATATAAACGGTTTCCGTCCGACATCGGTAAGGTTTGTCCTCATGTGCCAACAGCTCCTGATGTGTCTCATAATTATGGATTAAATTAACATTTGAACATAATCTATTCGTTTTTTTTTTGTTGAAAATATCATGGTTACGATTCATTAAAATGTCACAATTCGATAAAAACCACACAAAGAAACTATCATTATTTTCACAAACTGTTTGTTTCCAAGCTCATGAAAACTTAGAAAAGAAAACAAAAACAGGAAAATAATAATGCAAGCACCTAGAAAAAGAGACGTGTTTCACGAGGGAAAAACATGTGTTTGCCCCGTTTTTATATGTAACCGACCGACCCGAAGTTATTAATATTTTAGTGCAGCGAACTAAATGTTGTTACTGAATTGCTGCCAACTTCTATGCAGCTATTTTTATCCCGTAAAAAAGGGATTCGTGAATAATCACCCCTTGATCAATTTCAGGTGTCATTATTGTTCATTACATAATGTAAACGGACTGGATTGGCTAAATTGGTCACATTCAAAACACATTATATTTTGCAGAAAAATATTTGTTTCTCAGCATACTATTTTATTGTATCGCTTATCATTTGCAGGTGCATACCTATAAGCGATATTGAGTTGACTATATGTTCTTTCAATTTCGCTTAGATTTCACCATTCCGCTGGCCGAAACGTTATCGAAGTCGAGGGTCGAGAGTACATTTGATCGAATTTGAATATTTCAGGGTGTTGTGCCCACACGTCGGATGAACATTCGCCCGACTGTACAGCATGACGGAGAAATACATGGAGGAAAGGATGCTGTGCAAAAAGGATACTCAGTGTCATGTGACATTAACTGGACAGTACAACAAAGGACCTTTTCGGGTTGGAATATACTTTTATATATATATTTTTTTCATATATCGACCAAATTGAATGAATTAACACGGGTGACTTATCTAATTGGTCCGATCCAATAAATCATGACTTTCATCTTATGCTAGTAATATATTATATACATGTTTCTATGCTCCTGTAAGGTGAACAACTGCAATGTTTTATAGAACGCCCATTTTGTGAATGATTATAATGACCCTAAATCAACTGCCTAACAAAAACTTGTATATGTTCTAACCCCTTGCCTTAATGATATTTTTATGTTTGCTTTTATTTTACCATAACGTTTTGATAACAAACATGCATGTCTTTAAGTAAGGCATAAGGTGCAGGGAAACTCTGATCACAAAGAATCAATTGCGCAGGTAAAACTTGCATAAGCTAAGTTGAACTGCGTATCATAAACAAAATCATTTGAGCCATTAAATTCTTCGAGGAAGTAGGTCTGCGATGTTCAGCATCACCATGACCATTGATTTTCTTTTCAAGTAGAATTCTGCTTTTCATTTTATGATAATTATTAAGAAATTATTTTGTCTGGAGCAAACAATTATTTAGCAACCTTCAGCTTATACTCTGATCTTAACATAATAACACATCACAAATTAACTACAAATATTTTGGACAAATAAGAAAACGCGATATAAATCATATGCGATGGATACACAGGTCTTATTAATATTGACGTCAGTAGCGTTGCTATGGATAGCATCATCAGGGGCAACAGAGACGAAAATCCTGGATATGACCGGCGACGTTAAGGTAACATATGCAAATTGTATGGCCTTGACTTTGAGATGCTGGGTGAATGCAGCAAAAGAGTGTCGTTAATATGTTCAAATGATTTAGAGAAATGTTTATGATAGCTAAGGCAGATTAAGGGTAGATTAAGGGTAGCTTGATTTTCAGTCGCAATATGCATTTTCAACTGCTAAGTAAACAGAGATTAACGTTGTTATTTTTGTGTTTGTTTTTTTTTTTTAAATTTTATTTGCGCACGTTGATGCAACGTTGTTCCAGCATCCTGATACCACACAATGGTATAATTATATATTTTTTTCTGACACTTTGATCGGATTGGTACTGTTGAAAATGTATCTTTCGATTATTTTTTTCTGCGTTGCAGATTAATAAACGAATCTGTTAAATATTTCAATAAAACATATATATGCCTGTCGGCAGGCATTAGCTTGGCAATATAGATTCAATTTGGTTGTATTTATAAGGTTCTATGGTAAATGTGACATTCGATTTCATTTTTTCAACGCAGCATATACATGTATTTTCAAGAAATATACGTAGTTCTTTGCAATTTCAGGTTGTTATTTATAGCTAAGTCTGAGGGTTTCGTAAGATATTTTGACGACAAAAAGACCTTGACATATACGAATAAAACATGGCCTACTTTTATTGTATTTATTTTGTGTGTTAAGTTAATGTACATAAATAACATCACTTAAATTTGTGCAAATATTAACCTAGACGTCTAAAAGGTAATAATTTGACAAGATAAGCAAACAAATGAGATTTTAACATTGAAAGACATAGTTGTAAGGAGAAGAGAAACTCGAAAAAACGTCCAATGTGACCAGGCCCAGACGTTGTTTAATAAGTTAAATCAGTTTGATTTCTCTCGGTGACACACCTTATTCGAAATAAAAAGGAATAGCATTAGTTCACCACATTAAATTTGCAATGTTTTTGTTTTAAATTTCTATGATATTTCGATTCCAATATTAAATCACTGTCTTTGTTATTTTAATGCTATCATCTGCCTCACCAATAACTATTATTCAAGGTTTGATGTGAAAATGTATGTTTCAATTATGTTGAAGCATGTTAGGTGAATCCGGAATCATTCGTCCTATGTCCGAAAACGCCACAGCGACGCCGCTTTCACGTAGACGACAGATTTAAAACGTTTTCTTTATGCCGCGTTCACACAAACAAAAACGAGCGTTAATAAAATCTCGAAAACCGAAAGTTCGAAAGACACATCTGTATAACTACATAGCAATTTATCTCTTCTTTTTATGCAAATAGCGCGCTTTTAAAACATTATGAACGGGTTTTTGTTGTGTGAACGCGACTTTAGAATTACAACTTATCGTTAGCTCTCGAAAACACTTCTTTATTTTCTAGTTGCCACAAGTTCGCATCGGCGGCCATGATGAACACCACAGAGTCAAACGAAAGGTTCTTCATTTTGAGAACATTCCACACGTCAAATGGCCTCTGCACATTTATTACTATTTCGAAGATTTTCATTTGTTGTTTCCCCTATCAAGTAAGAAAATATGTTTATTTTATGAGTCGTTTATAGCGTTGTCATGATAAGTTTGTGTTATCAAAACATATGTAATATACTCTTTTTGTCATAGTTATCCTACAAGAAAGATAATATAACATATATAATGTCAAACCTATGCATTCTAATAAGGACCGATCTTCGAAGAAATAAGTACACCAAATGTCAGATAATAACTAAGCAATAATTTCCTCTATAAATTGTCGCATTTTAAACTCTTCGTCAAAAGCATCAAAATAAGTGAGATAATAGTTTTTAAGTAATAAAACTAAATTATTATTTTGAAAATAATTCTGGAAACTTTCAGATGAATTGCAATTAATTTAATCTGTGTGGAATAGTAGTCTAAAACACTCATACATATGTACATGTATTTGGTTGACTATCAGCGCCTGAACGGAATGCCGTGAGAGACGTTCTGGCACATTTTATGGAAAAGACGTGTTTCACATTTGAGGAACTAGCGGGCGAACCGACAGATAATGACACATATTATATGCGTTTCACACGCCATGATCACCCCGGGTAGGTTGAGTTCACAATTTCCAAATAATAAGAAATATGGTGGTCAATAACCTGTTTAGATATTCAGGAGGATGTAAGTTTCTCCACGCAATCACTGCTACTGTACTGATTAAGGACCTGGTTTTCCAGCTAATTGATCCCAACAAACCATGATTGACAATGAATTTGGGAACTCAAAAGCGCGCCAAGATAAAAAAAAAAGAGTTTTGCTGCTGGGCAATTCCACAGTTATGCACGTTACATTTCTAAGTAATTTCTGATGGTTCGATGTGTCTAGTGTGTATCGTTGATGGGATTCAAACTTTATTTTAGTGTTTCTGAATAGTAGATATTGTCATCATTACTTATCAAAACATTAAAGTCGCTTTCGCTTTTTTATCAAGCCAGGACACAGCGTAACAACTTCGCTATCAACGTTATATTGCCTGTTACATGGATAACAAAATTGTTGCGCTTTGTCACGGCTTGATAAAAAGCTAGAGTGTATTTGATGTTACCAACTCGTAAAGTTAGCCATCTCCACGATTCAGAAACACTAAAATAAAGTTTGAATCCCACCAACGATACACACTAGACACATCGAAACATCAGAAACCACTTAAAATGTAACGTGGATAACGGTAGAATTGCCCTGCTGATTGATTTTCTCATAACATATAATGTGGAGTACATGAAAACTCGCAGTTTGTTTGAATAAAAACAGCTCGAAGAAGCCCCCTTTGTGGCCTAACCCTCACCATTCCTTAGTTTGGTTTATACTTGAATTCAAAGTTGATAACTTGGATTTTAATCAAGGTCAGTGTTGCTACGAATAAGGGATTGTTCACACGGGAAGCGGCATGCGTTTAAGGCTCGGAAATGGATCGGCAAGGTGTTCACATGGGAAGCGACAGCTGACGATTCCTAGTCTTTTAACTGTTAATTTTAATTAAAGGATCTCCATAAACGCGAGAGGCGGTGTGGAATCACCCCTTGCGTCTTTACACCGCAAGCTGCGGCAAGAAACAAACAACTCAACTTGTCTAAGTAAATTATTTGTTTAAATGTCAAACATTTATCGTTCTGAGCTTGTCGCTTCCCGTGTTAACACCTTTTCTTACGCAATTCTTAAAAAAATAACAACGTCCTATAACGAACATATAATTAAATTGCCGCGGGCCGCGTTTCGTCGCTTCCCTTTTTGAACAAGCCCTAACATAAAAGAAGGGCACCCCACGAAACATTTTTCAAAAAGTTGTTAAATCACCTTAAAACAACTTTACAAAGACGAGCAACAACTAAAAACACCTTTTCGAATTTTATCATTTTGCAAAAAGGTGTTCATTTTTTCCAAGCCAGCTGAGCTGTTCCTCCTTTTCTAGCCAGCTTGGAGCAGAAAAGGAACACCTTTTGAAATATTTGAACTGTTGAATATAACTATGTTACCTATTATTAATGACAAATAAAGTGTTATAAGACAATTGCAAGCAATTACAATCAACTTGCAATTAATTATTCTCATTAGATGTCATAAAATAAAGAAATCATCAAAAAAGGTGTTCCTCAAACTGCTAAAATCTCCAAGCTAGAACGAATTTCCTCAAAATTTCCAAGCCAGCTGGGATTTGCTGGGGAACAGCTTTTGTGAGGAACAGCTCGTGGGGTACTCTTCATAAAATCCAATACAAATACCACAAAAGAGCTCCATCTGTAGTTTCATTTGTTATAAGCATATCATTCCCAAAGATTATTGAATATAATCAAAACGCTTGTTCAATTTTCATTAACGGTGACTATTCGAGAAGTGACAGCTTAAAAGTGGCGATTCCATATGCCTAACCAATTTTCTTGCAGTGTTTGCTCCACCGGTTTGGGTGTTGGACAGAGCGCTTTAGGACGATTTGGTCAGGAAATCAGACTTGGAGAGCTGTGCTTTACCATCGTATGTATAACAATATGGCTAGTAGTGTTTATATCCGGAACCGTAATTTACATCAATATCACATAAAATGCCAAGAGACATCTGTATAAAAATTATCAAAATGGAAAATACGTGGTACGAAACTATGTTTTAATTAATGAGCAAACCAATTTAGATCCATGATTAAAATTTGGGAACGCATCCTCTCCTCATTAACAAACCGCAAGTACACACTATCTCATAACGTTTTAATGAGTTGACTTGGTTATACCGTTTCTTTGACAATACGCTTATTTTGTCGATTAAAACATGTTTCTTTATTTGAACAGGGAGGTCACGTGATGTTTACTATAGCAGGTGCGCTAGGAATGCACGGAGAAGTCAGACGACCTGATCGCGACGATTATGTCGACATATTTTACACCTATATGGATCCATTTGACAGGTATTATAACTGTATGGTAGTATATTATCAGGAGGCGTTCACACACATCGATAAAAACGCACAAAATAACAACTTATATGCTTAACATAAAAAGCAATATTTGCATAAAATATAGCAGAAAACAAGGTCAGGCTATAATGTCTTTAAACAATTTTATGTTGCAATGAAATATAACTCAGTCATTTAACACATATGCAACCTTATGACGCCTATAGCAACGTTGTCAGAATGTTCCTGCCGAGCATTGCTATAAAATATATTACCTGATCGACCCATGAATGCTTACAGTTAAGGTGAAATTTAACACTGATTTAAGTCCATCATTTCGTCCTAACTTCCCTTTTCATACTTGATTCTCGCTTTATTTGTTGGCACAGGGTTCTGATGGCTGCATTTGCAGATAACATTTCAACGTCACATGATATTCACTATGACTATGGATCAGTGATGCACTTAAGTGCAAAGGTGAGAAGAACGTCTATGTATTCTGAATCGTAGACGTCTATTTATATTTTAATATTTTATATATTATAAAACGCCAATAGGGAGAAACGAATACATGTATGTTCATAACATTCAAATGTATCTAATGTAACAATTCATGACTATAGGTTCATATCTTGATGTAATGGGAGGAACATGGTCCATGCTGTAGATCTATTGATGTTTGCCAACATTTGACAAATTATAATTTAAGCTATTACTCGCGTAAACATTCAAATTTAAACATGCGTTCATAAATTATATGCATTTAGTGAAGTTATTTGTATTTTGTTGCTTAATTGAGGGGCACTCAACGATTTATTTATAGGAATGGATCTTAATATATTCATTGTTCAGCGAACGATCATCAGATATCTTTGAAATGAGATAAATACGCGAATTTGTATCAACATGTTTATTCTGAAGTAGCAGGCAAGAAACCCAGAAAAGATACTGCAAGCAAATATACAATCTCATACCAGAATAAATATTTTAAGAAATCATGTGTGTATTAGGTTATTCTCTAACAGATTCGATAACAGAGACAACATTTAGATATATCTGCATCGGTTGATATATTTACAAACATTATTCTAGAGTAAAATAATCATTTCGAAAAAAAAACAATCTTTGTTCTGTTCTAAAAAAAGTTGAAAGCAAGGAAAAGCTGCTACAAGAATAAACATTTACCCGAATAGATCGTTGAGTACCCTCGTTTATTGATATCTCTAAATGAATACGATCTCTATTAACCAATCAAATCTTTCCACCGTTTTAAGGCTTACATCAAACCGGAACTAGAGGACCGACTATATCAATTTACGGTGGTACCAAAGAACAAGCGCTATCTACGAACGATGGGTCAGGCAAGTGAGTTCGCTTTCCACGATGCCCTTGTGATGAATACGGCCTACTGCGAACGACCGACAGGAGTCCCGGACCTGGATTGTCAGAATGGTGGTTACCAAGGTGAGGCCCTAGCCCATCGCTTGCACAAAACTTCATCTTGGCATCATACTTACTTAGAGTTAAGTAAACATGAGAATATTGTGTGGTTTTGAGTACGTAAACTAGGTTTTGTTTTTTTCTCCAAATTTTCAAGTATAAATTCTGTCGCCCCTAACGATTCAAGGCTAAAAAACGGCGACAATTACAACAAAAGCGTTTATGTAATCGGGGCCTAATGGTAGCTTAGAAACAGGAGTTAGGGGTTGAAATACATTTTAAGTCAAAGGTTGTGGTTCAATTTTGCAGCAATGCAATAATAATATAGTGAATATGGAAAACTCTTGGCCGGTTGCAGATCACGGTGTTAGCACCAAGCCGGTGTTGGGCATTTTAGAAAAATGCGTGTTTCTCATCAGTTGGTCTATGTTCATACATATTTTCTTGTAAACACTTTTAATATTAATGGGCTCAACAATAATCATTGCTAACATACCAGTTCCTTGCATCTGGAAAGAAAATAAAACAGCGCTCAAGCTTGACTCAAGCGCTGCTTGGGGCTAACACCGTGATCTGCAACCGGCCATCTATCTCTAATTTTGTCTTGTTGATTTTTAATAGCGCCACCCGACTATACACACTGTGCATGTCGGGATGGATGGTCCGGTTTAACATGCGAAGATATAGATTCTGGATCAGCGGCCTGTACGCCGGCCAGCGGTTATAGACAGGTTACGGACAACGTAGAATGCGTCACATCGCCAAACTATGACGGGTAGGTTGAATTTGAAGCTTTATAGGGGTTGTCCACATTGTAAAGTTTTTGCAGGTTGATTGCTTATCATATCCTGTATTCCAATGTTTTCCTTAAAGGAGACTATAAAAACGTTCGAAAAGCTTCCAATGTGGCTAAGCCCGTATACACGATTATTAGTAGCCAAAATCGAACACTTTATAGGTTGTTGCCGAATGGTATTTGTGTGCGTCCTAATTTCTTTCAATACATAGGCAAACATGAACAAGAGTGTGCTATCAGGCTTGCAAAACGCCTCATCCTGAGCTTAGGCTGACCAAACACTAGCTCTTGTGAGGTCATCACAATCTCATGATAAGTTTGTACAACCTGGATATATTGTTATAAAAACAATCTCAAATGGCAAATGACGGTTTTATTTCTTGCATGTTTATAGAGCTGATTCGGAATACGACTTTGGCGACCGCTGTACATGGATTCTGCAGGCACCCAGAAACAAGTACATCGACGCCTGGTTCGAAGGGCCGCTTTATCTGGCCTCGTTCAGTCAAGGTTATTCGCCATGTCAACATTGGGTCGAGATCAAGGATGAAGGTCGGCACGCGCCACAGGGACCCAGGTATGTGGATATGAATGTTGATATATTCTTTTTATTTTCATATTTAAGAGACTTTATTTGCAATTTACGAATGACGAATAATAACTTAGCCACACTTGAAGCTACATGGATTTTTCTAATGTATCTTTTGTCGCTTCAGGCCACTACAAGGACTAGTCCGTTAAGAATCAATAAAAACGATTTAAAGCCAGCTTGCAAGAGTAACAAAGTGGACATACTCATTCTTACTGAGATATGTATTATCTTATGTGTGTAGAAAAGACATGTATGGAGTTACATATTCTCATGTTGATACAATTTACGTCAAAAGGTGCACCTTCTTATGTAGTCGGTACATCAAAACATGCAATAGTATTCAAAATAATACATTTGACACCTCATTTCACTGTAGATATTGCAACATGGTACGCGACTCCGGCCGCTTTCCCATATACGACCCTCCGACGCATGATAATCCCATCACATCAACGGACAACGAAATGATGATAATCTTCAAGGCACCCGATTATCGGACGAGTAGTGTCAATGCCTCAAACTACATTACTTTGCACGTTGGCTTCAAACTGTGCTATGCATTATCGGATCGACCACGAACAACCATTGACCCTGACCTTGGTCCGAATGCAGGTTTGTCAAGGTCAAAACTAATGTTAAAGCATGTGTATGTGGTAATGCTCCGTTTGCCCAAAGAGACGCAGTCGGGTACCTTGCGAAAATTTACAATTTATGTTTGCCTTGACCGATGTGATCCTTGATACATGTATGATTTATTTAATCGATTTTGAATGAACATTTTTTTAAAAAAGAAATCAACCCCTATTTCCTCGATTTGACACTTTACATATCGTTGCATGGATTAATGTAGCCTCTACCCAGCTTTTACAATACCTCATGATGACCTCATGTAAGTAAATCATATGTCTGCATGAGCTCATGGCGAGGTTCTTTGCAATCATTAATCCATTTACAGAGGCCCATACAGATGACAGCAGCGAGGAGGACCATGTTGACTTGGCATTGATCGGCATCATCGTAGCCATTCTGCTGGTTATGCTTATCATGCTTATACTCGTGCTTATATGTTGCGTATATAAGCGACGCAAACGCATGAGGACGCCCTCAAACGTGCAACAGCAGGTTCTGCCGGAGGCTGCCGTCGCCTATGAGAATCCCGGTAGGTCTATGCTCAATATGGCATAATATGTTATGAAAACAAAAAATCTACATGCCCTCACGTTTATTTGTTAAGAATATACATGTATATATTTTCGGTTAGGGTTAGTATACTTGTATAAGCTTGGTTAAGGGTAAGTGTACTTGCATTGTTATTGTATGATTGTCGTCCATACCAGCAAATACACGTTAAGTTAGCCTAATTTAGTAAAGGAATTTACATAAACAGCGCGAGTCGCTAGTGAAGTCTCGGTGGTTCACGAATCTATATTTTACGTTCACTTACATAATTGCTTATCCTCATTATATTATCATTTCGATTTCTAATATCTTATATTGTCCATATTTGCTTATCTTCATTATCTTAATACTTATATTTCTTTCCGAATCCTGTAGGTTATATTGACCAGAGCACCGTAAACGTCTTCGCAACGTCTACCATGGAACTCGAAGTGAAAAAGAATCCGGACGAGCTTGATTTCACTCAAGTGGGTATCCTCCCGGGAGGCGGCAGTCCTACTCCCGCATATGGAGTAGCGCCGCCTGAATATGCAGAACACCCACCACCAAATCCGGTTGTTGGGCAAGAAGAAGCCCCCGAGTATTGCTATGCCGGGCCGGAAATCGTTGATAAAGATACGGATCCGGTGTATCAGAATACGAGCAATGATAGCAAGGAAAATTAGATTTGTTCTCCCTTTTTGGAAGCTTCTTTTTGTCATTGATTCGTCAATGATATCAAATATTTGCATTTTATTTAATTGAATTGTGATTCAGTTTCAGAATACGAGCAAAGATAGCAAGGACATTTAGTTTTTTTTCCAATTGGCGAGCTATTTTTTGCAAGCTGCTCTTCTAACTGTGAACTACTTTTGTGGCTACGTCTAGAATACGTGTTTGATATCAGACATTTGCATTTTTTTTCAAGTGAATTGTGATTAAATATTGTCATACAAACTTTTCTTATGTACATAAACAATATACAAACTACGAAATGATAAGGCATTTAAATTATGTTTAAGTGGAATAATATTTGTTATCATATACAAAATGGATTTTATGTGCTGATACATATTATATTTATATGAAGTGCAATATATTTTTTGTAAATAAACTGCTTTGACATATATTTGTGGTATCATTGAATAGTGCTTGATAATTGTTTTATTGGAAACATATTTATGTGAAAGCATGTGGGCTTCATTTCTCATTTGAAAATTGCATCGCTTCATCATATGCAAAAAAATACAGACATTATTTGCTGCCATTTATTAAAGATATAATTTAAACTCTACCAGAAAAAAATACCAGAAAACATATACAACAATGTACACAATTTCGTAGATTTATATAGTAAAAATTAAGAAAGAAAACACTCTTAATATACATATCTAGCTCACTCAAGTTCTTAGAAAATATATAAACAATCTTAATCGGATAAAAACCACTTTCTCAGTTCTTCAATCTTTAGCCCATCATCAGCATTTCTCTCCTGCCATCTCAGCAATTCCCACATCCACTAGAGCTGGGCCCTGTCCGCTGGCTCTGTATTCCGCTGCGATGTGGCACCACTGACCTGCCACCTTGCGGGCAATGATTGTGAGAGAGGAGCGGAATTCGTGAGGGGCAACCCCCGGCTGCTGTAGGGGAGAGCCCATGGCGCGCAGGAGGTCGAAGTCGGTGGCGGTTAGACGGGCGACGTAGTCGTCACCTGTATAAAAAAAAACGATATCCATTACTCATTTTGAACTTGAGGCATAGGAGGTTCCATAATCAATCATGCATAAACGAATAATGGAAGAACATACTTGTTATTAAGTGTTGCCATGCAAATGGTACTGATATAAGCACATCAAAACAGCCGTTTCATTCGCGAAATTCGTTTACTTAAGTATAATGTACTCTAATGTGATGGATTGATGCTGTCGAGGGAAAAGGGGAAACAAGGGAAAAAGTTATTATTAGATAGGTTAACCTGTAGTGAGAATGACAGTGTTTCCATCCGGAATTGCATTCACGTATTCTCTGAAGGCAATGGCACGATCTTCTGACAAATGCGTGTCGAACGTTTGGCCTTTCTGCAAAACAAACACCAATTATCTCATTACCAAAATGTGCTACTACATGCTAATCACTGACTACGGAACTCTGAAATACGGTCTATTCAATACATACATCTCATGTTTCTAAGCTTATCATGAAAGATACAAACTTTTATTACATAGTTGAAGCCCTATGAAATATTTCCGAATTTCAGCAACAATTTTCATGTAATAAAAGGAATAAAATACTCAGTGTCCATAACAACCTCGGGATAGGAAAAAAATAATGCACCGCGCCCTTCGGGCTTGGGCATTACCATTCCCTTCCCTCGAGTCAATAACCATGTTGATATGGTCCCTTCGGGTTTATTCCTATTGTATCTTCCATGGTAATCTTAGAAACATGAAATATATACTGTGTATCTAATCAAAATGGTCGATTTAATCAGATTCTTTTTCATTTAGCAGAAAATACATGAAATGCTCTCGAATGAAACAACTTGCTTGTATTTTACGAGCAGTGTAAAACCAATCTATTTGCCAAGACATTTTCTAAAATTCTAATTTAAACGCGACAGTGTCACTACACTATGCCAATACTATAGTTATTTTTGAAATATAGTTAAAAACAGCTTTACCGCCGCTAAGACAAATAATTATCAACTCACTGTCACCGAGCAACTGACATGGTCAAAATACATCACTGCGATGCCTCGAGTAAGATCAACCACTATATCATCATCCGCGAACGGCGTGTAGGGTCGGCCACATAGATTGAGTTGAGCGCAGTTTCGGTTGCCGAATCCTTCTCCACAATCCGCATCGTGGTAACCACGGCTGGAGGCGGTTACTCGACATTTGGCTACGGAATATTAGGAATAACAATATATTAATTGTTAAATGAAAAGGCAGCTCAAATAATTAAAGCCCATAAACTAAATCAAATGTGAGTCAGTCATGATGTGACAATAATTGTTTAGGATAATGGTTATGTAATAACACCGGGTTTAGAATGATGGATTAAATGTTTTTCTGAATTGCTAAGCTGATTGCCCATTTATGAATGTTCAATTGGAGTGCATTCAAAAGCAACACATTAGGGCGTTAAGAGTTGTTTGACATATAAGAGATTTCTTTTAAAATCCCTCAAAGCTTAATAATTTATTGAACCTCGTCTTTTTCGTTATAGTTAAGGGAAAAAAAATATGAGCCGGTTCTTACAGAAAGCTGCCATGTCAGTAATACTAGCATCCACATGCACTGGTCCCTGGTTCGGGCCCTGGTAGCCAGCAGTGATTGGACACCAGTAATCATGCACTTTCTTTGAGAAGATGGCGAGAGAGGACTGGTGTTCATGTTGGTCGGTATTTGCAGGTGAACCGATATCCATCAGTTTGGAGTCTTGGTCGTCCGCTAGGTTGGTTGTGTAGTCGCCATCTGAATGAAAAGTGAAATATTTTGCTACGACACTGTTTTAAACAATAGATGATTAAGCATTAAGTATACATTTTGATGCAGCAAGTTCATGGCAAAACAGCACCATTTTCTACAAACAAAATAAATAACTTAACGATTGCATTTCAAAATTATGCAGAAAGTGCAATGATTTATTGATACCGCCACTATATAGAACTGCGGGCTATAAGTTTATATATTATTTTATAAAACACCTTATGCAAATAACTTACTTGTCATGATGATTATTGGAGTACCCGATGGGATGCTTTCCACAAAACTCTCAAAGGCATTCGCCTCACTGCTGCTCGATCCGGTATCGAAAGTGTGTTGTTCCTGTGAGGATGCAGAAGAAATTCATATTTATTTCAAAGGTATATGACCATTCATTTGATATGTAATTAATATTTCATTATCTCTATACACAGTTTAAGTGTAGAAATAAATGAAGTATAGATGAGTGCAAAATTAACTACTATCCTTCTTTCGGAAAATATTACATATACCCTTCAATGAATAATTCAAATAGCACAACAAGGGTATATTCATATCATGAAAACAGCGACCACAGGACTAAGATAAGGTATACTAGCAAGCAACAATTTGGTTCCTTTTTATATACACATTTAACAATCTCAACTCACTGTGACAGTGCATGTATCAGGATCAAATAGCATGACAGCAATGCCAGTCTGAATTGGAACATCGGGATCATGGTCGAATATTTTGTATTCATCTCCACAAAGATTCAGGGAAGGGACAGCATCTTCGTTCATTACGCTGACTTGTCGGCACGCCTCTGAGGCTGTTTGATTGAAACAAATATGGTTGTAATGGGTAGAAGAAACTGTGTGCGAAACATACACCGATTTAAACACTTAAAAACTCGAAAATTTGAAATGAGAAAAATAGTAAGTAGTTAATCAATTGCCATGTTCGTCGACGACATGTGCCCGACAAACTTTAAACGTAAATATATGACAATGATAAAGATAGACTGAATTATAGGATGGTATCGCTAAAAAATAATTATACTCGAAACCGTTCTTGTAAATCAACAAAAATGTGTCGACTCCGCCTATAGCGTTTTGCTATCACATTGCGAGTTAATTATAAAAGAAATATTGTCACCGACCATTATCAAATTTAAAACTTACCTCTATCCCGCGTGCACTGCCTGACCCCATCCCTCAGCAAACACGCTTCGCTGTCACGACAACCCTCAGCCTCGTAGATTTCCTGGGGTCGGTCCAGGGTCGGGGGCTTGCAGGTGTATTGGATGCTGCAGTCGTCACTCAACCAGGACGAAAAGACCTAAAAAGGGATTGAAATTGTGAAAAAATGTTAAG
>LQRL01128372.1:0-10705 GCA_001703475.1 Hydroides elegans
ATGCCCCTCAACATAATCCTTCAACCCCCCAACACTCAGGGCTCTAATCCGATTAGTTTCGAGGATATCGATTTTTGCCCCATACCCCATCCTATGTAGTGACAGGGCATATATTGACTGTCTTCCTCATACATACATACTTAAATGATAATATCTTATATTATAACCCACATTTCTTAAACTGACTATAATTTTCGCCCTTTTTCAAAGTGCTCCAGAATCGACAATTTTCAACCGATCGAGATGACACCTTGATGAGGCACGACTTCAGACCTTGGTTTATACGTGTATAAAATTTCAAAGCTCTAGCTCAACTCCTTCATACCCAACTCGCGTGCACAAAGTACCCTATCTCAAGCGGGACAGACAGACGGACAGACGGACGGACGGACAGACGGACGGACGGACGGACAGACAGACGGACAGACGGACAAGCTCAATCCTATATACCCTCGTTTTCACGGGGGATAATTAAAAACAAAACAGAAAATAATATTTTTTATTCTTAATATTATTACTGTCCCTGTCTTCTTTCTCTTTTAAATTAATTCGATATAATATGCATTGAATGAAGATGTATACATTTGTAATTAGAGCTAAAACATGAAATGACACATTAAATATTCAGATATGTTGTCATAAAGAGCATTGGTGTGTTATTATTCTTGGTAGATTTTTCGTTAAAAATTTGGCTGTAAATGATTTTAATATATATCAATAAAAGTGTCACCGTTATTTTTATTTCCAGTTATTTTCATTTTCAATAATCAACAACCCTTTATCAACACGTGATAAAACTCAAATATTTGCATAAGATATTAAGATAAGACGACTCAGGCTTTTTTGCACAAAGCAGGCTTTTTTGCACGTGAACGGTTGCGTGCTAGAAAGCCCAACGGGCTTTTGAGCACGGCGGGCTTTTTTGCACGTAACACCGGAAGACCAACTATTAGAGTTCATGCAATGATTCCCTTAGGGATTGATTCACTGTTCGTAGTTTAACGATGTTTCGTTTCATTACGAACCCCATAAAAGCGGCTTTTGAGGCATCATAAAGTATAAATACCTTTAAAAGCCCATTTTATGGTGTTCGTATTACCACGAAATCGCGTTATACCACGGAAATCGATTCCAACAAACAAAATTTGTGTCCAAGAATAAAAACGTCAATCTTGGAAAGGAAAATTTGCAGGAAATCGAAAGGAAAATAGAGATATTCTTATTTCCTTTTCCATTGCTTGACAGTTCGTGATATAATTTTAGCTTTGAAATTCAATAAAAGCCTACTCTCTCAAAATTTCAGTTCAGTCTAGCAAGGTATAAAAGTAGATAGACAGAAGGGCAAACAGCCTGGTATGATAAAAATCATTCGTCCCTTCAATGATAAAGATATCAGGGCATACATATTTCGAATTAATTGAAACAGTAAAAAGAAATATGATTCATTATATTTAATTGTATCATCATAAGGAGATAACTTCTAACTCATTAAGATATAATATAACTCGGATAATTATTAAAAAAAATAGTTGCTTTTTCTGGAAGTTATTTAAAGAGTGACATTTCTTGCCTCTTAATTTTCACAATTATGATCATATGACCGAACTGACTAAACTATTTTAATAAATCTGATAGCAGTGATTTGACATGCTTTATCAGTGTCCTGATCTGATGACAAGATGTTCCTCAAAACACAATTATCAAGTGAATGATGATGGTAATTCTCATCGGAAAATTATTTGATTCATTTCGTAACTAAATGTCATATTGGTTTTCAAAACAATAATTCCATATATTGCACATTTCCTAATTTACATGAATATGTGTATATATTTATATCGATTAACAACACAATATGTTGCTCTATATAACCAATTTATAAGTAATTAGTAACATCATGCAGATATCTAGAAGTGAGTATAATCAGAGTCGGCAAGTAGAACTTCTATTCAAAACGCAAACTCATTCTGTCCAATAACGGCTATCAAATATATGGGCCTTTAATCCAGTTTTTTTGTAATGCAATCACATTTATCTCTACATGAATATATATTATAATCCTAATAAAGACACATCACACGGCATAATATAGTCATGCATCGCGTGTTTCCAAGTCCACAAGCGAGCTAGGCGTCTAAACTCAGTTCTATCGTTGCTATAGAGACGTTCAATCGCCGGTTCCATGCACACGTGAGTATAGGGATCCGTGAGTAGACTCTGGATGCTGATGAGAACCTTGCATATGGTGAGTGCCAGGGACCAGTTATGGTGAATGGAATCCAGACCCACGTCGCCATGACGACTGATGTTCGGGTGCAGGATCTTGGTGATGAAGCGAACGACGGGAGGACGCATCGGGTAACTATGGAAAATAGATATATATTAACGTAATTCTTAAGATATTCTTCAATATTGTTTTCAAAATTCCTTCACAGTTAATATTTTGTTTCATTTTCCGAGTATCATCTTAATTATGTGGAATCAAAACATGTAACATGATCAATTGCATATCACATGAGAGCTAATTTGTCATTGACATAAGTTGACGTAACCATGCATAAGTAGGAAAACAAACCTCTTATGCAACTATTTATAAACGAAGTGCATCGATGTCTCTATTTTATGTTACCAATCATAAGTGAAGCGACGTGCGCTTCAGCATGGCCTTCAATTGATAAGATCATATCTCACTTAATTTTATTTATAAAGATCAAGCATTTTTATTAAATAAAATTGCGTAAAACCACGGAACCCCAACCACCAACCATCTCAGTTCGATGTCGTGACTCGTTCTCAGAAAAGCGGAACTCTCATGGTTATCTTTGGAAAATATTTCTCATACATGTATATAACACATACGTAAAGATCGGACTCGGGTGTCGTTTCCATGGCGCGAGTGTCACTGAAGGTGACGGACGCGCTTGCACGATCGTCGATATTTGGTGAAGAATGACCTCTGCTTTAAGGACAAAATAAATCCTACCGTTACACATACACCAAAAACAAACAAGGAACCAACCTAGTGGGTATTTGCAGGTATAAGAGAAAGAGTCTTCCCTCATAAGGACTACCCTGAGGCCAAGTAATAGAGGCCTGCCAATGACAGCAATGTCGGTCAAGGGGCGTGGCCTGGATGCAATCGGGTGGTCGGAGCGCAGCGTCTTTAGTTTGCTGCGTAATCGCCGGTGTCGTCACGGGTTTTCCTCGATGGGCAGGCTGCTCTCATGCATCATGTTCTCAAAGCAGTACAGACATGCTGCGCTCTCTAACTTATCAACACAGATATGCGACCATTTTTTAATATCGAGTTTTAAAGGAAAGAGAAAATTGTATTCATTCTAATAGAGGTGTGATCGCTTTATTATAAAAGTGGAATGGAATAAATTATTAAACTTATGTAAACAAGAAAGCGAAATATATGTTTTAAGTTTTTTTATGTTCAAGGTTTATTTTCCTTTTAATTAATTTTTTGAATCGTCCAGCCTTATAAACATTTACATGTTGTTTTACACCGAACTTGCTTATCGACCACTCAGAAGAAATGATCATATAGCTCCGCCTCGGACTCCACTCTCAATTTCGTGTATGGTCTTCCAACACTTGACCCGGAGCTGTGGCCTATACAGCGGGTCCAAAGAAGCGGTTTCGAGCATTTGATGCCAACGCGAACACATTTGGCTCAGGCTCAACAGGGTATTCAAGGTGGTGTAATATAGCCAGGATCACTTTAATATGGGGTTCGAAAATCGTTTAAATATGGTTTGAGGCTAAAAAAAGGAATAACAAATACGTTTATGCTTGATTTCATTCAAAGAATGGCCCTTCATTCAAAAGTAGTCGTCCTTCCCCTTTAGTAAACTATCACAAAACCTGATATAATGTTGAAAAAAAAATTATATATTCAAACTTTTACAATGAGTTTTCAAATCGATGTAAGAATAAACATATTTAAATGATAAGAAAACGCATTGCTAATCTTAACGGCCAAATCCCCTCACACAGCCATATCATCTTATTGCTCAGTAACAGCTTTTAACCGGCTCTCCTAGCCGTTCTTGCCAGTGGTAGCGAATCGAAGAATTCATGTGATATGTGGTCCTTAACTATGTCCCGCGGGATTGTCAGGGTGAATACTATTTCTCTTTTATGTGTTTCTTGTATGAAATAAACACTTTTATCTGTAAATTTGTCAACCGTTTTCAATCACTCTCAAACCCATACATTCCGGTGGGAGTGGAAGAGAATCGAAGAGTCCTTGATACATGTTGTCCGTCATCCTGCTGTGCCGCTAGTTTGTCAGGCTTGTTATTATTTCTTCAAGCCTATTTTAATAACAATTGTTCTTGCACAAAATGATAATCTCATATAAATCATAATCTCATATAGTTTATATACCATGTTTTGAATATAATATCAAACAAAAAACATCATGAGTATTTCATGACTGATCTTATTTCGCCTTTATCTATTTAGATACGCTGATATATTTAGACGAAAGACAGCATCTTTGTAAGAGGAGGGGTAACAATACTGTGGTTTTCACGTCAATCTTGCTATAGAGCATCAAACCTAGCAGGTCCCGTGAAAAAGGTTTTACTCAAATGTATTCGTATTAAATCATTTCAATGTATCACCTCAATCGAATGAAGTGGTAAAGTTCCGGTGATTGATTGCAAAAATGTTCCCTTTTCGAAATATCTTAAGAATAAGTTTTTCATCATCATCATTATCACCATCATCATCATCATCATCATCATCATCCTTAATGTCTATATGATATTTCGACCATTCAAATCGGTAACAATCTATTCAAAATTACTTTTGCGTTTGAAATACTACCTATACACCTCTAGAGATCAACGCCTTGTACAACAAATGCAAACCAACGCCACCTGATGTTAGAACACACGGGAAGAGACTTCCATTTGCGACAAAATGGAACGGAGAAGCCTTTATCGTAACCCGTGCAACGAAAAGAAATATAGTCGTCCTCCTCAAGCAAGTCATAGCGCTATGTTCCCTGAACCTTCATGCATATGCAGACCTGCTTAGAAAGTTATTGAATTCAAACATCCACACGACAATTATTTACTGGTCATGCACTGTCTACAAGGCGCAGATGTGAGCACTAGATCACTCATTGCCATATTTACAAAACTTATAGTTTTATTGTAATGATGCGAATAAAATCAAAACATAGCTACGTTTTCTTGAAAGGTTTCTCAACGTAAACGTTATTCATTTCATGTACCATTTTTTAGCTTTTCGGATATTTGTTTTAATTTGCACATTAACATGTACTATGGTCAATGATTCATATGAGCAGTTGCATAAACACATATATATATATATATTATTGAAGGTCAATCTGAACGGGCAATATATGGTCCTGAGATATTACACATTCCTTGTATGGCACCGACGACGTAGAGCCATGCGTTACGTATTCAAATTTAAATCTTGAGCAAAACGCACCGCATCAGCTTGAGAAAAAAGTTCTTATGCTGCAAACGTAGCTTCAATCTGAGCCAACTAAAACAGAAAATGGTAAAGTGCATTATGGTCGTGAAACATGTTTATGATATGCAATAAAGATATATATTGTATGGGTAATAAAGACAATGAATGTGCAAGGTAGCTACATATCGTAATTAAAGCTTAGATATATCACTATATTCTCCACTCGATATTTATGTTTAAGATATTTATCAACATATATATTGTATATTCGACAACAAAAGAAGTGTCCGGTCATTTTAGGTTAATATGTGTTCATTGTATCAAAGGTGGAACCAATTAAAACACGTTTGTTAGTTTCAGTTATGATAATTATAGGTGGTCTCGCAAACCTAACAATCTGGAATCCGTTTGACGAGTATCTCGTTCGTATTATCAAAGGGCTAAGAAAAATTGATTTCGCTCATCATTCGATGAGTTTAGGTATGAGAGGAAAAGCGCTATATGCCAGAGATAGTATAAGAGTTTCGTAACTCACAAACGGTGAGAAATAGTTAATTTCTATGCCACATGCGTCGCAACGCATATCGTAAAATGTCGGAAAACAATTGTTTTTGGCACTTAACTGCGAACACCGTCTTAATCACATTACACAATAAAAGCGGTATGATTTCAAGATAGCTCACATGCTCTAAACTCTGTGAATTGCAATTCGAATTCCATTCGCTCTATAGCCTAGCCGTAATTGTCGAATAAACTCGGCAAAATTTGAAAGGGATAATTTAACCTGGTTTTCTTGACGGGGAGTTCGAACGAAAACGGTCATTGTCAATATTATCTCCAAGGGTTTGCGGAATAGAAAACATAAACCAATATACCGTTGCTGTCCTCGTTTTTATTATAAACGATGTCGCAAAATGCATTGAAAATACGCTCGATATAGGCGCGGTTTCGCGCAAACAATCGATTATTAAGTGAATACGCTTTAAATATTTTAGAACATTGTAATCTAGAGTGACGAGTTATGAAGAACTGTTTAACGGTAATTTTAGCCGCGTTATCACTCTAAAATTGAGTATAATACGTCGATCTGTTTATCGAGGCATACGCTTGCGCGTACCATTGCTGCGAGGCTAGGGCGTGGAAATCGACCATCAGGTTGTCTTAGACATGCACGAAAAATTGCTGTTTTTATTGATGAAAAACTTAAACTACGGATTTAACAAAGGTTCACGTAATGTGAATTTTCGATGAATATCGTGTTTCGAAGTAACCAGAAATAAGCGAAACGTAATTTCCAAAATGGTTGAAAACCCATTATTGCAGCATTAAAAAACCCGTGAAGGCAGCATTTGACATATTCAAACAGTAGTTTTGAGCAATTGTACTAAATCTGGCACTTCCGGTGCCTAGCGTATGACCATTCGCAAAATACTTTGTCAACTCGTGCGATCGCCGCAACTGGCTTGAATTTTTTAATATGCACCTAAAGAGTCCAAATGTACCAAATACCTCTAAAGTTTCAAACATCCATGAAAATGCATATTTGAGGGTTTGTTACTCGCTATTTCGTTCGTTCATTTTCAAGAGTTAGCCGAATCGCCGATAGCAAATATAGATTCGTAAAAACTTATTAAATGAACTCACATAATGTGCTGTTTGATTTGGTACATAATTGATAAAAATCGACCAAATACTTTTGAAGTTACAGAAATTTGAACAACCGGACACTTCTTTTGTTGTCGAGTATAATAGACTACATTTACATTTTTGTACATAAAATGTGATTTTTGCATTTCCAATTAATGCATTTTGGCATCATAATAGATTTTTTTCATAACAAACTCATTTACCTTTGGTGACCTCGAACTTGGGTTTGACAGAGATCGGTGACAAAAGCTGATTAGGTATGCGACATATCGAGGTTACTGTGGAAACAAGCCATCAGGAACAGTGTTGAATACTTATTTTTTTTTCATTTATTTATTTTTGCCGTTTTGTATTTTAAAATATACATATGTAAAAATATACAAATTCGTACATATGCGTTGAATGTTTAATTAACTTATAGTATAAAGTATTACGCATTCAATATAGTGCAATATACAAAGTGAAATTATACAAAATGGAAATAATTACTAAATGTAATTTGTAAAGCGTTACCAGAAATGCGTTTGGCGGAGATGAAGCGTTTGGGTTCGGGCAAAACCATGCATCGATTTGAAATCGGGGAAACGCTACATTCACGACCTATTCGTCGGCATTTCGCTGCAGAGCATTGCTATGCAACTTTATGGGCACATTCATATTTATGGGGAGTGAAATTAAAACGACCTATTAAAACTATGTAAAGTTTGTTTGTACAAGATGTACAGAGCCTCATGATTTTGCAAATTGGTAACAAATGGTTATTGGGTGTCAGGTGCCTAGATACATGCATATAACACTTAAGGGAAAGGTAAATTTTGGTCATTATAAAACATATATGATTTATGCAAATATTCAGATTTTGTCCGAACCGAATCACTTCTTTAGCAAATAATTTTCCTACTGTTCTCAGCGTTTTGTATTTAAATAGATGAATCGAACTCCTGGCCCTGCCTTGCTCTCTTTCTCTAAATTATTGTAAAATTGCAAGGACATCCGTCTCTTTTTTTCGATAAAAACTATGTTTAGTCACCATTGTTAAGTTATGGTTCAAGCGTGATTTACCATGTAAAAATGACAGTTCATGTTCATATGTTATTCACATGTTAGGTTGTTTTTTTTATCGAATCAATATATCACAGCCCTGTATATATCGATCAATAGCGTACTGCCAAGGGGGACTAAAACATTCTGACCGTAAATGTTAAGGCTAGAATGATCTAAATGAACTAACCTTGCTTGCCAAAGGTCAGACACATTGAAATGGCCAACGTTATTCTATTTATAATCAGAAACACCCCCATTTTGATTAACAAAATATATAAGCGATTTCCTCCATTTTAATATTTTGCAAATCAAAGGAACAAAAAAGAATAAAAAATACAATTAATTGTCACGAAAAATTGTCGCGTCTTTGTCCGTATCTATTGTAAAAACGTTCCACGATTCCAAAGAAAATAACCTTATAAAAAGAAAAAAACAAGATCAGTCTAGATCTTGAAAAAACTGATTTTAATTAACTATTTCCCTGAACCTTCATTTCGTATAGTGATGCAAATAGAAATGATTAATAAAACCCTTAACCCAGTCCAGCAATGTACAAATTTTACGTTAATTTATACATACGCCTATAATCCAACAATCCAGGTAGACTACTAGGTCCTAAGTTGCGCAGTTAAATCGCTGTATCCTCTATCGGGCTCCCGTTAAACGGCCAGAAGCGATCGCACTCATTTCCGTGTCATTTCCGCAGCAGTGCATCTGCCTCTAGTTCCTTAGGAATGTACGAAGGCGGCGTAATCAGTATTACTTACAAGGCAGAGGGGAAGGGGACAATAAGGCCATTTCTCGATTGGAGACGATCTGTTCGAATTGTGAGAAAAAGGGTATCATTAATAAAACAAATAACATATACCATCCCGTTACATACGATCCCATTTCATACAAGTAGGCCTTGTCACTTACCGATGTAAACACAACATTTCTTACCGCTTAGGTCGGTCAAGCCAAACCAAACCCGTATTACATAATTTATCAAGGGACAAAATTAGTAGTAATTGAAAGTTGTTATTTAATTGATTTATTTTCTACGAAATAAAAGCATACTGTCTGTGTGATCCAATGTGCTTGCTAAGTGCCAGGGTCTATATGCGAGAGTTGTTAGGCGCGGGGTAAGGATAAGCATATACATACTGCATATACACCGCTAATGAAGTTAACACTCGGTAGTTTTTTTATCAAATAACTGATGGCCCACCGGCAAATTCACATTCACATATCGCATGTTTTAAAGTACAAATGTCCAATTTTCATTTAGAAAGTGGTATCGTAGCAGACATGGCGAGTCCATAACACGAAGATACCTTCACTCAAACCACCCCGAGACGCCCGCCAAAACTCGATATCAGCGCTGTCAGAAACGGAGTAAGCCCTATCAAAAGTAATAAAGCCATCGAAGACCAATCCTGTTTGGCTAATGAAGACAATCAGGAAAACAAATATGAGCATAATATAAACACGAATCAACGAGTCCTCAATCAAGTGAAACAGAAATTGAAGAATGTGAAGGCTCGCTTGCGGAAACAGAGACTATGGTTATATCAAGGGTACTCAACGGTTCATTCGGGTGAATGTTTATTCTAGCAACTCTTCCTTCCTTGCAACTTTTTTTTCCGAACATAATAGGGATTTGTTTTCAAAAAGGTTAATTTACTCTTGGACACCGATGTAGATGTAACTTATATTTATCTCTTTAAACGAATCTGTGAGAGAATAGCCTATATTTACATTTGATTGCTTGAAATTTTCTGGAAGGAGATTGTTTATTTGCTTGCAGTGGCTTTCCTGGGTTTCTTGCTTGCAACTTTAGAATAAACATTTTGACGCAAATAGTGTATTAAGCTTATTTCAAAGATAGCTGGTCATCTTTCGCTCAAACAAAATACATTGAGATCATTTTTGAAATTACATCGTTTAGTGCCTCTCTTAAATCATGTCGAACCAGTACAGACAAGCATGTCAGCTGTGAAGATACTGTCAGAGAAAATCAAACATAATTCACCGACATTTATGACTCACCACACCGATAAATATTTATAAAGTCACTGTGTGGTGCAGCCTTCATTATGCGCTGATACAAGTGGGGATTTGAATTTAAATGAGAGAACCGATACAACTAAAGAAACAATTCATTCATGTTCAAATTCTAATGGAAAGCTTGACAATTAAGTTGGATCTAGCGGATTGTTGATGCAACATCCTGGATCCTCAAATAACATTACATTATCTTAAGACTATAAAGTGGATTCTAGTATAGCATGCTTAATATTTGTATCGAATCATGATAACATTGTGCCTTTCACGCAGCATCTATTGATGAATGCCTCGCACTTGCTAGAATTCAAGTGGATCGTTAAGCAAATTGATGGATACATGCATTGATATTCATACATATGGAGTAAAATTAAATTATATACACTTCAATATTACTTACGAGGCAGAGGTATCTAGATAATATATAATAGTTTTATTCACATTCGTATTTGAATCATTTTAACTTGAAGCATATTGAAAAACGCAGGTTCATATACGATTTGCTAAC
>LQRL01128372.1:12884-23088 GCA_001703475.1 Hydroides elegans
CCACACATTGCTGATATCCATCCATTATCTTTCAACAGCTTTATCTGCTTCGCTATGGTAGAGATAACCTCTTCGACTTTGTCAGATACCTTTTCTATGTGGTGACCCTGGGAGCTTTTTGCTTTGAGGTGAATCTTCTTACATCTTGAGCAAAAGCATTGTTGGCAATCTTTGCAAAAGAAAGCGACCGAATCTTCCTCACAGAGTTCACATGGTCGAGAACCAACCACGTTTTCATTAGGTGGAGCGGATGGCTGAACGCTTGACCCCGTTCCCATGGCACCGCCGAGAAGCTGAGCGAACTCTGCCTCTTGTTCCTTTAATGCGATATCCTTTTCCTTTAGTGCCGCAATAAACTCTTCTAATCGGGTATCATGGACGACTCGATTTACGTCGCTAAACTCTTTGCAAGTTGGACACTGCACTTTTGATCTCCCTTTAGTGATTTTCTTGAGGCACTCTTCGCATAAGTTATGACGACAAGGAAAAAGTTTCGGATTAACTAATATTTCAAAACAAACACAGCACTCAGTTAATATTTCGGACGATGCCTTTTCTGATAAAAAATCGGAATTTCATTATAACTTTTTAACGTGGATTTGAATATATTATATATCCTTATCATAATCCTGATATCAGTCCGACTGAATCGAACAAATGAGTGTGAGAAGACAATCATCGTTTATGCATGACATCAGGCCTAGACAAATTTATGTTTCTTGCAAGAACGTTATCAATTGATGATTTATATCTTCACCAAGGAAGATAAATTTTTGTGTCACCTGTCGATCTAAGTCAACTTTGGTATTATGCATAATATTATAGTTATCCAATTTACAGAAACACAACACATCTTTCATGTAACCATCACATAACATTGTGTTTATAATTAACCCTATTCATGTTTGTATATATGTATATATAGGATACGTAGGGACCCATGCATATTAAATTTTACACACAAAAAAGAAGACATTAATGACGTTTGGAGAGCCCCTTTAAATCGCATGCTCTTCAAACGGATTGGCTCAATGCAATAAAAGATCTCAAATCTATAACTGACGAGCAATGGTTTGAAACATCACGGCTATAGGGGTCATTTGTTTCGCTTCAACATATAAGAGCAAGGAAAATTGAATTGTATACCGTATACCAAATTTACCAGATTTCGGGCAGAACGATTACACGTGAATAAACTATATGTTAGCTTTTCTCATATCTCATAACTCGTCAACTATTCCACCGGTATCTAATCTACAAAATTCGGAGAAATATTGAGTTATTATAATGATACACGAAGCTATTAAAGAATAGATTTTTTAAAGTCACTTTTTAAATAATAATAATTATAAGCCTTGCGGGAGTGTAATGTAGTCATAACTGTGAAAAGCTGTTGAAATATTAAAAAAAAACTATTTTATAGTTCTCCAAAATCAATATATCCATTGAAATCATGGAACTGTGGTACCTAAATCATTACCATCAGATATAACAGCACATAATGATATATTTGTTCTGTCAGTTGTAGGACAAACGCTCTGAATGTCAGACGCCCCGCCATTTTGCATGCTAGGTCATGCTCCGAGGCCTAAAAATATATTTGTATGCAATAAATAGTTTGAACATTTTTAATCAAGTGTATGCAATCAACATTGTTTTTAGTAGTAAAGCAAACCAATGATTATGTAATGGCTCTATGTCACTGCGTGTTAGTCATAACCGATTGCAAACTAACCAATAAATTGTTTCTTTGATTGATTGTGTATGCAAACAATATGATAAAAAAATCTTTTTGTTTCGGTGTCGGGACATTCCCTATTGTTTTGTCTCTGGGCAGTCCCCTTTATTTCACAAATTCTACATTAAGATAACAATAGCCACACTATTACAATATTAACAATAAAACTATAACAAAAGCAAAGCAGAACAGTATTTCATTTTATGATATCTTAAGATCAATAGTTTAACACAAAATATATCCGTTTAACACTTGCATATTCATTTGATTATATCAATGTACCATATATATGCATTGTCTTACATTATGAGTTTGTATTGAAGAACTCCCATGGACTTTTCCACGGATTGACTACCACACGCATTCTCTTTCATTCATTCCGAACACTTTTGCATGTGATTGGGGGACCACTATTCATATTTATAATTCTGTTTGTATAAGCACATTGCTAAAGATAGGATTCTTTTGAATCCTCAAATGTTATTTAGAGGTCCTGTTTCTAGAGTATGCGTACATTGATTCCACTTTGTGTTAAATATTTGATCTGAAAGATTGTTTTTGTCAAAAGTGATTCTCAACTTTACTTCAGATATAATTTTATGAATGCTCAAGTTACTGCCATGGAATCTTGTTGACCGTAAGAGCCACTTTAGTATAAGGAAGATAAGATTTTCTGCTTTATTACTGTTTCCTATTATAAAATCTCTGACTGTAATGCAATTGGTATTCAAATATATGAGCATCTGTTTTTTTTTCTTTATTTTTACAGTTTCAGGACAATTTGCAAAGAGGTGAAAGATCGTTTCTTTCTCATTGCAATATATACACTTAACACTATCTTTTTTGCTCCATTTTATCATGTTGACATTATGATACGCGTAGTTGTGAATAACTTTATTGAGAAAGACGATTAACTTGCTCTCTTTTGTTGCGTTTCGTATGAAACGCATGCTCGAGTATAACATATTTTCATTGACTGAAACGCTTTTCCAGAATTGGATGCAGGTCGGGGACCGGACATATTCTTTTAATATTTCTATGTAGAAAAGTTTTGATTCTGCGGTGCTTGTATCTATTAGTGACCTGTGTTGACCTGAGATTGATTAAGTGATATATGCTCAATATAGTATGTATCTAAAATATGATTTGATGTAGCCCCAAATTATAGGGCTTTTGACCTTCGGAGCGTTGGCCTTATGTGCTAGTGGCCCCATTATACATTGGAAACGAATAAGATTTTCCACTATCAAATATTCAACAACTTTGTGCATATAGTTGAATTTGATTAAGTGTTTTATTAGCATTGATTATGTGTGTCCATTTTAGTATCACTGTCGTAATTTTAATACATGCTTCTTTATATGACGTTATCAAAGGGTACTTAAAGTTCCATGTTCTGATTTATCGACAAATAAATCAATAAATGTGTCTTGGATAGAAATCTCGAGTGTTCAAAATAATAATTGAATGCAGGCGCAAGTACTTTTTGCTGCGGTGTTTTATATTAGATATTATATAAATCAAATTCATAACGATTATGTAGAATATATATTTTTCATACACACATAATAAACAAACATCAACGACAATACGCCGACCGATCTATGTTTACATTTACGCGGAACTCTTGAAATTGAAAAGCAAATCTAGAAATAATATAAGCAGTCCTAATAATTAAATAAAACTTTTAATCATAGCCCATAATCCTTCAATCCAAAAGTTTCTTACACATTTATGGAGCCTTGGAATTGTTCATTTGGTATACATGAAGTACATAAACATTTTTATAAAATACCTTTAACACTTACCGTTGTTTTTTATTCGGAATCACAAGCTAACTTGATTTGAAATCAAGGTTCCTCATATAAACAACTACATACATACGTAGAATAACAAAGCACTAAGGCAAAATATTCATAAACAAAGTATATCAATACATTTGTTATAAATCACCATTCATTGGGAAGGGATAAACAGTTCAGTACGACCTTTCATTAAAAAGCTCAATTTTGTAGTATGCACAAATATAAGACTAAGCTAAAGCTGAAACGCTTGGATGACCCTCTAAAATAGCGAAATATTATCGTATAATTGATTGTGATATAGAGGCCTCTTGATTGGATAATTTGACGTTTCAATAACCCAGGAACCCATACCACCAATATTCTTAGCTCGCTGTGGCGACACGTTCTCCAAAACGTAAAATCATCCTGGCAAAAAAAGTTTTAGAGTAAATTCTACTGTATGAGCCAAATAAAAAACACGGTTTATTGTAGTTTGACAATTAGATTTCGTTTCATAATAACAATCATTGAGCTTAATTACCATTACCCAGCTGCAACTACACGTCTAATTTCAGGAATCTACTCCGTCTCAGAATATGCCGTATATTAAAAATTGGAACATCTTGAAACGGTCATATGAAGTTAACAGTGGTCTTGTTCAGCTCCAAAATTTTGTCCGCTGAGGTATAGTTAAGGGAGGGTAGAATTTTATGATTTTGAGTGTAGCTGCATCTAGGTTATGTTCATTAAGTTCTGTGAATATAGTTTCATTGTTTCTTTATTCACAATACACTGTATTCTTGTATTTCAATTCTGATGTTGCGTTGCTAAAGGAGTTAAGGTGGCGATCGAGCTCGACCATATATTTTTGGACGAAGACGAATGGCTGGTTTTATGCTATAATGATTATTCAAGTTACCAAAAACAAAGATACAACCTACAGGGTATTTGCAGATAATAAGAAGAGGCCTCACTCGTTACGATTATACTTTGGCCTCGTGATGGATGGCTGTCAGTGACAGCAATGTCTATCAATGGCGTCGCCATTTAAGGTTATTGTTGGTCCAATGTCTATATTGACTGAAAGAATTTCATGATTTCACAACCAAGCTCAAAATGCCATATTCATTCTGATACCGAGCATTATTTTCATCGACACTTCTCATAGCAAACATCTACAAAAACCTGATATGATCAGACGTTTAGCTGACGTTTTAATGGCTATAATGATGAGCATATTCTTATATTTAATATATTAAACAAATAACATACATGTTATAATCAAATATATTCAAAATTATGCGACATCACTGACACTATAATATTTTTTCAATCAAAAGACTGCAGTTGACTATAAGGGAATAGATAGACACAGAAAAGGACCTCAACCCTGTTCTACAATTCATAAGCGATAACTATTTTCCGTAATCTCTTCGCGGCAAATGCAATCTTGTGTTGGCGACATCGAAACCATGCACATTCAGTTTTTACTTCATAAATGGGAGAAATGAAAACGGCATCCGCTTGGCATCGGTACATAATCGGTACTCAATCATGAACCAGTAATCTGTAGCTCCTCTGATTGGGTTGTTTGTTAGAAGATTTGCGGGAAAAACATATGGTGTAATATGCAATATCAAGTTTTATAATGTAAGATTATTATCGTATCAAAAAATAGTTTAAATATGATTATAAATGTCCGACAAACAGATGACAGAACACGTGGGGAGAAACTCTTCCGTTGAAGGCAATACTATGTGTAAATTATGTGAGTTGTTTGAATATCATTATATTATTGCAAAATTGAAGTCAGTATAATTCGAAAATATGCTTTCGATACATCGATTTTTGATATTCAGGTATTGCAATATGTCTCAGGCGTAGACCTAGATCGACAAATATCCTGCAAATATGTTATTGCATTTTAACAGACATTCAATTTGGGTATGACGGAGAACGTTGGCGACAACCGCCGCTACAAATTCGAGCTCTGGTTCCGCAAACGCACATCAAGCGAAACCTTTTTGCTGCAGTCACTCTCTAGCGACATAAAGGCTGACTGGGTACGCCACATATACCGGCTGCTATGGAAACAGGCCATCAAGAACAGGATAGGGCATCCATTTGATAATTTATATTTAAGTCATTCTTGCCTTTTTGTAGATAAGAGTATATATATTCGCATGCGTTGTGTTTCATTTTAGATACATTATTGAATGAAGCAGTACTCATTCAATATTGTGCAAAATACAGGGACGTAATAGAAATATTTGTTTATTCGATTCACATTTTGCTATTCAGTATCGCTAATGTATTCATTGAATAAGTGAATTACATTCAACCTCATGTAATACGTTAACATAAATGCGTTTTGGCGGAGATGCAGCGTATGAAAGCGGGTAGCAAACCATGCATTGAGTTGAAACCAAGCAAAGACAACATTCACGACCGTTTTGTCAACATGTCGCTTCATAGTAGGCGTAAGTATCACAACATTAGAAATAAATATATATATTCATACAAATGCATAATGACAGTACATGTATTTACATTAAGTGATTCAAACGAATATAGATAGCTTAACCGATCACATGATATGAATATATATCCACAAGCAACTATGTATGGTTTTTATGATTATAACTGAACCCGTTGCACCAGTGTTTGCTTTTTTAAGCATTTATTTACAGATATGCGCATCAATTTATATTTTGAATATAAACAGATTATACCGCAATAACAGTATTTCATAAATGAGAACATCAAGCACAAATACACATATAATACGATCATTATTTGCACATTCTATCAGGCCCTAAAATGCGCAGTTCGATCGCAGTGTCCTCCATCGAGCACCTGAAGAACGGCCAGAAGCGACCGCACTGGCTCATCTCTGTGTCAAGCAGTGCATCTTCCTCAGGATCCTCAGGAATGTACGGAGGCGGAGGACTCAGTATTTCATTGGAGGAGGCCGAAGGAGAGGGAGACAATAAGGCCATTCCTCGATCGGAGACCGTGTGTTCTAATGGTGAGGAAAGGGGTTGTGATCATAATAAAGCAAACGGCACATGCATACTTGATGTGATATCCATAAATTCTGTGAAACTGTATTGTTTTGAGTATTGTATAGAAAATATGTCTTCATTTTTATATATGTAATTTCCTTAATAACACAAATCGCATCAAGATTTTTTCTCTAGCACTCGATTTTTTTGCAAATAACTGATGGCCCTCCACCAAATTACACATTCACACATTGCATGTTTTAACGTAAAAATGTCCATTTTATGTTTTAGAAAGTGGTATCGTAGCAGACATGGCAAGTCCCCAACACGAAGATGCCTTCACTCAAACCACCCTGAGACGCCCGCCCAAACTCGATATCAGCGCTGCCATGAGAGGGTTGAGTCCAAACCAAAATGATAAAGCCATCGAAGGCCAATCCTGTTTGGCCAATGAAGACAATCAGGAAAACAAAAACGAGCACACTTTAAACACGAATGAACATAATATGAAGACTGATGGAACTGCCAGCGAATTAAGACCGGACATATCCGAGAGGCTGAGTCCAAAAACAAATGAAACGAAAATAAAAAATTTTGACAGTTCGCTATCAAAAACGGATACTTTAGTGATATCATGTCAAACCAGTACAGACAAGCACGTCAGCTGTGACGAATCTGTATCAGAGAGAGGTAAACATAACTCACCGACATTTATGACTAGTCGCACCGATGAATATATATGTAGTGACGGTGTTGCGCAGACTTCATTATGCACTGATATATGTGAGCCGTTGAATTGCAATGAACGAGCCGATACACAAGATGATAAAACCCATTCATGTTCTAATGATTATGAAAGGCTAGACAATTTAGCTGGAGCTAGCAGAGTGATGGTGCAGCAACCTAGATCCTCAGATTACATAGCATTATCGAAAGACTATAAAGTGGATTCTAGTATAGCATGATTAATATTTGTATCAACTCATAATATTGTGCCTTTCTCGCAGCATTTATTGATGAATACCTCTCACTTGCTAGAATTCAAATGAACACTTTTAAAAATTTATAACTAGTGATATTCATACATATGAACTAAAATTGAATTATAAACACTTCAGTATTACTGTATCTAGACAATAAATAAAAGTTTTAGTCACATACGTATTTATTCATTTTAACTAGAAACACATTGAAAAAAACGCATGTCTCATATAAGATTTGCTAACGTAGACTCAATAATAATGATAACACCTGGTTTTAATGGTTTTCGCTTACATTGTTTGTGCTTGATGAGAACATAAGGGCCAACGTACTCTATCCGCTAAATACACATGAATTATCCTTTTTATACATTTTTTACAAACAATTAGATTAGTCTATATATAATGGCTTTGGTAAGAAACAGTTTCAAATATAACATAATTAATGTAATTTTTTTTTTCATTACCGCAGAAAGTATAACAGGTGCTATGATGATATAAATTACAAATCTGCTAATGATACATTTGCTATATCCGATCATAATTGAAAATTGAAAACAATCTACATAAATATGATGTAATGCGAACATAGAGGTGCATCTGTTACCTAAAGCCACTGTATCTTCAGGTACACCATCTTTACATTTACATCGGTATTTGAATTAAACCTATTCCATCGTATACATATGTAGTTTATTGATGTAATGTTCATTCACATACAATTTGCCTCCGACTAAGATTGCGCCGTATGGCCTCTCCACACCCGGCTCGAGCTGCACGAGGCTCCACTGGCGGCGCGCGTTCAGCACCTGGAGGCGGTTGTTGTTGTGATCCGCGATGAGCTCGGCGCCGTCACTGTCGGATGCTGCGATGTATGGGCTTTTCACGAGCCCCGCCTCACCCGATCCCTGGCTGCCCGTGCTGCCTTGGCGTTGGCCGGATAATGAATAAGTATACACTTTGTTATCATCGTCTGGGCAGACGTATAGGAAACCATTACAAATACACAGGGTTATGTAGTTGGAATCACTGTTTGATTCGATTTTAAATGACTTGCACTGCTTCCACTGGTTAGTGAACTCGTAGACATACACCATTTTTGTGTCTCTGTTGACGGCGTAGTAGCGGTTGGCGTGGAACACGACTCCCGTGAAGTAGCCACTGGCGATCAGCTTTTGCTGCTTGCCTGTAAATATACATACAGTGTGTAGAAACTGAACTCAAATATACATGTTTCATATGTGTATGTTGACTGCGTAGTAGCGGTTGGCGTGGTGCAAGACTCCCGTCACGCAGCCTCTGGCGATCCGATGTAGCTGCTCGCCTGCAAATACACATTTATAGGGCAGTCATATGAGGTATTCGGTATCTGATTTCATATAAATGATAACATTATAAGCGGATTAAATGGTTTAATGTGAACTTCACAAACAAATATATGATTACAAGCAAAACTATGTTTATCCTGTTTGGCATATAATTATGTTATTTTATCATGTATTTGTTGATGACAAGCGCCATTTTTAAAAGCCGCTCTCTGGCACCTGAGTGAGGGTTGATTTGAATAAAAATGTCATATTTGATAGCTATTTATAAGGTAACGAAAGCAATGTGTGCATAAAGTGTCAGATAAATTAAATTGAATTTCGACTTCTAACTTAACTTACACACGCGTGGTTAATTAAACAATTAAAGGAACACTTCATCCAAAGCCGACATAATTCAAACAGTTGACTCAGCACAACGACTCACCACTGGCGGAGATATGGTACAATCCATTCGTGGCTGCCGCCGCGAGTTGTTCCCCTTGCATGCCGGCCACGTCAAACACATATTCCATGTCGCCCTTTTCAATAGTCAACACCTGCTCGAGCGCAGTTGAGTAGATCGTTATTCCGCTGTCGTGACATTGGTGGAGCTGGCCGTTGATGAGGCGGAGGCATTGCGGGGTATTAGGCACATCGGCCGAATGCTGAAGCCACCACCGCCTAGAGCTAACCAGCGCCAATGACTCACACCCGCCACTCAACGCCCTCTGAAATATTGGTATATGGATGACATGAATTATGCGTTTAAGTGATATGGAAGTAACGCCAGCCGAATCCGTGTGTACATTAGCCGCGAACTGACGATAACGCCGCCGCTTGCTCACTATCGCCAGCCACTCACCGAGAGGACTCGATGTACTCTGAAACTTATATTTATATGGATAACCCTAGCATGTCATTTTGAGGCAACCAGGGCCTTACCCAACAAACCGACCGGGTGCTGAAGCCGCCACCACCTGGTGCTGGCCTACGCCATCCAGCGACATCTGCGAACATATCAATTAGAAGTAACGCTAGCCATATCCAGGCGGCACATCGACAGAGTACTAACGCTGTGTTGACTAGTGCCAGTGATTCAGTGCTGTCATCCATGTTGCTATGTGGTATTTGAAACATGGATTGTGTTCTAAATTCTTTTTTTAAGCCTGTGGGTAATCAGGTGCCAAAGGGCTATTTAGGGTTTTAAATGTCGGAGTGGTCCGTACTGTATTTTTTTCTGTGCAGAAGTGAATGGCATATGAATGAATACGGTGTTTCAGGAGTCTTTCTACAATTTAAAATAGGCACAGTGTAAATAAAATTAATGATAAACACACCTCTCGGATCTTTTTTTGGCTTTGAGTCCTTATATATATAATAATAATAATAA
>LQRL01128374.1:0-13162 GCA_001703475.1 Hydroides elegans
TTGCCAAATAAAGCACTATCTTTTGTATGAGAGTAATGGGTGCACTGTGGTGTTCAATAATTGAGGAGTTGTCAATCATGTATCCATTTAATGCAGACCGTGCGATGCATTGCAAATGTATCGTGTTTCTTCGCGTAAGATGGACCGGGGTTTTCTGTAATTCAAGTATACCAAAATGATGTCAATATCGCTTCAATTTACGCAAACTATTGCCTAAATTCCCTGAAGTCGCCACCGCTTTATAAGCAAGCAATATGGAGGTCTTTGAGTCATAGGGTATCACCCTGGAGCATATAGAGCATAGACCAGTGACCTCCTATGTGGATTGATAGCATGAGGGTGAGGGTAATACGACATGGGACTCCGGCCAGCTGATGTTGGGAACGTGCCATATGACATGATGCCGTGCTGAAAAAAAGTATAGACTGTTTAAACATGGGTATTTCGATAAATGTAATAATATCAATTATGGACAGCTAAGAAATGTCCAGTCGACAAGGTTCCGAAGCATTAGCGTGTACAATTTATAAGAAAAGATTAGATGACAGGTTTTTGCTGTTTTTTTACAAGAGCCGAAATTCCTATAAGAGGACCCTGTATGTCTAAATGATTAATAGTTTTTGGTAATGCTAAGTTCCTTATCATGCTCTAATGTCAACAGAAGTTTTGCATAAAATCATAATTTCTCAAGAAAGCGAACTGTCAAGTTTTTCTTTCCTGTTTAAAAATTTTGTTGCGCATGCTAGAGCCATTGAGGAACAAGATAAAAAGGCCTCGAAATTCCTTGCCCATCAGCTTACGGAATTAATGGAGTTCCGCGGTTCATTGCTTTTTAATCTCGGAGTTTTACTCAAATAGGACGGTTTCTTATCAATTTACCCTGGTCTCAGGCATGATTTCTTGTTAATTTGAAAACGTAGCGGATTCAGTCGTATTTCAGAGTGTTACACATTAAAAGAGTGCGTAAATCAAATTGAATTTATGAATATTTTAGAACATGTTTTCTCATTATAAAATCGATATTGAATTGGCCGAATTCAGAAGCGCTGGAATATAGATTTCCAATCATATATAAAATCTCTCTTTTTTCAATCAAGCGTCCAATCCACACCGCATTCCTTAACTGCGTCCCTCGAGTTAGTAAGCCGATTAAGTTCCAATAACAGCCTGGTCCTCTTCCCATCACTCCCGTAACATGACGGCTGGTGTCACTTTCGGTGAACAGTTATTAAAACTGCACCCGATCTCATGCACTATATTGTTTCTTTCGTGATGGAGTAAGGGACTATATTTTGACGCGGGCGCCGATGTGGTGACAGCGGATTAATATTTGTGGACAAAACTGTCTTTTGACGGTTGACGGTCGCCACACTGTTTAATACTTTTTAATCACGTTATTTTGCATTGGTTTATGAAAATGCCCTTTCACTTTGTCTCACCCTAAGCAATGATCATTGAGTATTATCTGGACATGGTTTAGTGTTCCTTGCACAAAAAATATTATTTTTATAAATTGGAAAGTCATATGATATTCACACTGAAATCAGAACAGGTATAATTATAATCTATTTCATCACCAGTATCAGCTCGACCTAAAATATAAACAGTATGTATACTTCGTCATGCCCGAATCGGTAAAAGGTGATTGGGCTAACTTGGGTTTGTAATCGGAACATCCTACTTTTTCATCATTCTGTCATTCATGTTGGGCTATTGCAGGGCGGTATGTACGTGTTCGAGTTGTTCAACACGTACTCGGCAAGCGGCATGTGTCTGCTCTTCCTCATCTTCTTCGAGTGCATCGCTATTTCCTGGGCATACGGTGAGCAGCCATCGAGAGTAAATGTAACTTAACAAAATGCATGCATCGAGATCCATTGTTAAAAGTTGAAAAACAAAAGTTGTCTGCAATAAAACCATGCAATAAAAAAACAAGAAAATACAGTTTATATAATATTGTTATGCATGATCCTCCTTTTATATTATCTGATAAATGATAATTAAATGCGTCATTGTCCATGACAAAATGACAACAACTAACCGAGTTAACGCTTGATACCGAAACTACGTATGACGATATGATAATATGAAAACTCGTCCAAAGACGAACAAGGCCCCGCTACGTTAGCAGCTCGATTAAAAAAATCAGTCGACTTCTATAAAGCGTTGTTTATCATTTTTTTAATCATTCATTGTGTAGGCGTGAACCGGTTCTACGATGACTTGCGCGATATGATCGGCTACTACCCTGGCATCTGGTGGAAGCTCTGCTGGCTCGCTTTCACGCCATGCATCTGCGCGGTGAGTTGTTTCTTCTGACACTATTTCGTATAAACAAAGGATTTTTTTGTATCATGGATGAAAGTAGTGTATTGGATAGCAGCGAATACGGATGTTTTATTTTGGAAATGGGCTCTCGGGGCCATGTTCTCGAGCAATGTTCCTACTTTCATAACTAGACCAGTCTGTTCTCAGAGCATTGTCTAGAAATAAAATTGAAGTGATTCGATTTTAAGTTTCTCACAGTGTTCTCATTCATGTTTCTTTTTAACATACATGTATATTGTTTTCCAAAATTCTTTATTCTAAATGTTATTACTTGCAGGGCGTGTTCTTCTACAGTGTGATCATGTACAAGCCCATCAAGTACATGGACTACGAGTACCCGTGGTGGGGCGAATTCATTGGTTGGCTCATGGCACTGTCTTCAATCCTCGTCATGCCTGGATACGCACTCTACCTGTTCCTTGTTACGCCTGGCTCATTAAATCAGGTGAGACATCTGACCTTCTTGGGCATTGAGTCCATGTAAATGCATGCATAGTATTTAAATAACATTTGAGAGTATTAGACACCTCGGTCTCTACTACTTCATCCCATTTCGGGCCCTTGTAACTTGACACTTCGGCCCATGTTTTTTGTCTCGATGAGTCGAAATATCTTGACGTTAAGCCGAAGTGAAAGCTATATAGGGGCCGATATGGTCAGGGACCGAAGTGTTCACAAAACCTATAGATGCTTTAATAATGATGACAATATAAAAAGTATATATTGGGTCCACATTTCTTTTTAAATATCAAACTTTTAACTTTATTAAAACATTGTTCAAACCATGTTTTAATCTCATTTAACCTTGAACATAAAATTAATCTTCAATATAGTTTCCTCTGTAAAAAATCTAAATTCATGTATATTTATAGAGATTGAGGAAGTTAAACCAATAAACCCATCAATCCATCTATTTTATTTTCTTGCCACACCGACGCTTATCACTAATGTACATGTTTCCCCATGACCTTTGAAAATGGCAGATTCATGATTCAAAATGAAATGAAGGCATTAAATTTTGGTAAGATATAAATATGATTTTATACTTTTTTGTCTATCTTCTTATATATTTTACAGCGGGCTAAATTGCTGTTTCGACCCGATGTGGACGAGCCCTGCAAACGCCAAGGGACTGGAAACGGCACTCTCGCCGGTGACATCACTTCCGTATAGTTGTATGTTTGACGTCACGCATAGCAGCGAGTTAGTTAAAGAAATTGCTAGCAATTACTCTGCAGCTATTAAATAATTATGCATAATAAATATTGTGTCACGGTTGTTGCGTATTATCCCACTTGACAAGGGTCGTCCATAGTACGTCTTATTCGGACGTGACGTTGAGAGGACGAACTACTTTAGGCCCATATGAAAGTTTTCCGGACGTCCTTTTACGTCCCGGCGTCCGTATAACGTTATTTGTACGTCGGTTTCGGACGCGACGTCGATACAACGTCTTTTCTACGTCTGCGACGAATAAGGACGTCCGGAAAACTTTCATACGGGCCCAAAGTAGGGCGTCCGCTCAACGTCCGTGGACGTCTTGCCGAGTGGGATAACTTACTGTATATGTAGATTTTGGATGACAATAATAAAGTAAATCAATTTGATTTTTGACAGTGTGTGTTTTGTATAACTTGGTATTGTTAAATGCCTGAAGGGCGCCACTGCATGATTTATAGCGTCTCTTCACTTTAATCATGTATACTTTATTTATAATATTTTTGGCTTTGTAAATATATATGATGTTTGTAGATATGTATGATTTATGGCTAAGAATTTTAAATAATATGTGACTAAGGTGAAGCAACATAGTGTATGGTGATTTTGTTGTTGTTATTGAACATCCCTTCCTCATTTCTTTATTTTTATATATTTCAAAATATACATGTATTAATAGTGAGGGCCTAACCACCTGATAAGCTTTTCCCAGTTCCTCATAACAAACCTGGTTTCGAATATAACCCTTAGAGCCTGGTCACACGATCGCTTTTCCAAACTTTATTATCCAAACCAATCGTGCTTTTCAATGTATTCCTTAGAGGAACTTAACATCGCGTCAGGCTTTTAAAAACGAAATTAGGGTTTTTCTGCGTATTTGATTTTTCCATGATGAAAACATTGAAATTTAAGGTTTGTTAGGATGAAACAACTCAAAGAAGCTTCCCTGTCTGGCCAGGCCCTTATGGGAACTCAAAAAGAAGCTCTTAAAACGCAACTAGCAATTTTCATATATACCATAAGAATTGCATTGAAAAACCAGGACTTTTAGGATGAAAAATCTGGGGAAAGCTTCCCGTGTGCCCAGGTACTTTAGCTAATTGTGCAACCTACCCAGCCTGCGAAATATGCTTATATTCGGTCAACATTCTGTACAATTTGATTTTTAAAAAAGATTTTATCACCATTATTTTATTATGTATTTCCCCTCAAATGAATATAATTTCCATTTGAGCACTTCGAGAGATAATAAACATGTAAAATACATTCTCTATATTATACCACTACATTATTCCGACATTCAAATAGTTGAAAATATTCCCACGAGGAAGCGACTAAGTCCCGGGGCAATATCATTACTTTTCCTTGTATAATCTATTGCTATAATTTTGCATAATAAATCAGGTAGTGTTATGATAAGTGCTAGGCTCAATGAGAATTGTTGTCGTTTTTAGGTCTTATGTGACAGTCAACTGTATGATTACGAAAATCGTGAATTTTATTTTGCTTTATTTTGGCTTTTAAGGCTTACATGTAAGTTAAACGAAAACATTATTAACGTTAAACTACAGTGGCGCGCACTCCCAACCTTCTCGAGACAAACGCTAAACGCTAAACGTTAAACGCACAAACGCTAAACGCTAAACCCTTAAACGCTAAACGTTACACGCTAAACGCTAAAAGGTTAACGCGAAACGCTAAACCTTAGCCACCCACAGGTGTGAAGGGTATATAAAGTCATCATTATGAGTGCTTATCTTAATTTCTTATATGCCCTTTCACCAAACGCTAAACGCTAAACGTTAAACGCTAAACGTTATACGCTATATTCTGATCTTGCAAACCCTTAAACGTTAAACGCTAAACGTTAGAGAAATCGAGAAGTTAAGCCTGCGCGCCACGGTATCATTTTTGCATAACAACTAAACTTTTGGTTTAAATTTATCAGGGTCAAACCGCACTGAAAGCTTGAATTTATCCAGACAGGTGGAATTGGATTATATACATTTTTAACTTTTAAGCGAATAAAAGATAGAAAAACACTTTCAGTATCAAAATCAATCTTATTAATTCAGCAGTGCGATATCAGAAATGTCTATAAACTCTTCGATGTGTCGGTGTCAATATTTGCTGAAAATTATACATTGTGAATGTGTGATGCTATTATTTTGTAATTTCCTATTTGATGTCCAGATGTGTCTCAATAAATTAATCAAAATACAATTTTTGTTTTTTATCAAAGCTCCTACCTAAAAATAGATCAATATGTTTTTGCAAGCTTTCCTACCAATTACAAGATATGGATGTGCAATGAATATGTAATTTAACCTGTGGTTCCCTAGTCTAGCTTTTGCTTAGTTTTTCTTTTGAGAATTGAAGTGTAATACAAATACATGTATGATTCAACTATTTAATGATCATTTTCATATACGATAATATACAGGTTGCTCGATCCGATATACATGTATAACTATATCGTATTCTCATGATTCAAACTCGCATTTTAATCATGTCGTATGACGGATTTGTCATATTTTATGTAATAATTTAAAACGATTTTATTGTCTTAATTAAGTATCTAGTATATATAGAAATGGAAAAAAATTGTTTAATCTTTAGAGTAATTATTTGTGAAAAAAAACTATATGACAGTAGTTGAATTTATCAAATATATATCGTAATCATAAATACAAAGAGACTAGCTAATAAGGAAATATATTTTGGAATATGTCCAACATTTTAACAGAATTGTTATTCCAATGTACAGGTATAAAAATTGATAAATCCTTCAAGGTACATTAACACTTCACTCATTTTGAATTCCTTAATGTCACTGCTGAAAATGCAATTATTACAAATGCCTTTTGTATTTTGCAAAAAAAAAAGACTACCGGGACATATCAACAAGTAAATTAGAAACAAATGAAATGAAGAAATAATATAAGTCATGTAAAAATAATTGGACTTAAGACTTCGATATCAGAACATTACACTAACCGCTTACCGCACTAATATACATTATTTCCAGGCTAATTATACTGTAAAGAAAATTAATAAAAAGGATTTTAATAAGTGAAGTATGAAGAATATGCATATACTATACAAACAACATTTCTCAAGTTGTTAAAAAAAGAAATAATTGTGCAGCTACTCTATCACAGTTAAACATCTTGACTTCTTGACAAACCCAACACCCTCCCCTCCCCAATTGCACATGTTGAATAATTTCACCGGAAAACTCAGTACCCACGTGAAAACTCACACTATACGAACCGAAAATGCTTGCATTTGACACGGCTAACAATCCAAGAAATATAAGAACTATTTCTACTTTTTGAAGAACCCACCGATTTTACCAAGCATACCCCCTGCCTTCTCGGCCCTATTCTGTACATGTCCCACTTGGGCATGTGACGAGATCATTTGGGGTGTGACGGCATCTCGCTGAGCCCACCCGCCCATGTTCGTTCTCGCGTCGGGGCCACTCTCAGCGTCAACCTCGTCAAAAAGACTCGATCGCGAAATGCGGTTATCGAAGTTGGGGTCCTTGGCTTCTCTCTTTGATTTCATGCGCATTACTGGGGCTTTCGATGAATGTCCTTTGTCGTTTTGTAATGAGTCACGCAGCACAGTGTCAAAGAGCTGTTCAACGTTTTGTCCGAGGACATCGTTCGCCATACTTTTGCGTAGCTGGATATTTTCATAGTCCTCTCCGCTCGGTTCTCGCTGTTGTTTCGCCAATTCACGTTGTTCCTTTTTCCGTTTTATATCCGCGAGCATTTCGATCATTTCACGGTTTTCATACTCTCGACTATCATAACCCTGGGCCGTATTCGGATTGGCTGCTGAATGGTTTTCATACACGTCCTGTGGTTCTACATGCGCATGCGTACCCAATGGCCCTTTTGCATTGAGCGCGGCGATAACTTCCTGGTTTGTATAGTCTTCCTGTACATGCTCAGTGTTTGCGATTGATTGATTAAACGTTTGATTAATGGCGCCGTGGTTCTGGTATAGATCACCAGAATCATCGCCAAGACCGGCGGACCTCGAATCGTGTAACGCTTGCACTTCATTCTCATTCACATAGTCCTCGGTCGGTGGCGCGGGTGCCGTAGCGCTTGGTACGTTCTCGTAGTCCTCCTGGACCGACGTTTGGCGGGCTTGTAGCTCTTTTAAAATCCCCGCGTTTTCATGCTGCTTTTTCAACTGGTGCTGTGGATCGCGCGGTTTTGTGGCTGTTGCGCTTTCTGTTAAAAGGTAGAATCATATACGTGGTGAGTTTAGAGTATCAACAAAAATAAAAAATAACAATTTGAGGTGAAAGAATTTGTGATAGCTTTGTAGAGTATATCCGCGAATATAAATTATTGGATATATGCTTGAAATTCATGCTTTAATGATTGATCGAAATTAGATTTATAATTATAATGTGGATAATATGACAAAATGTTGGGTATGTATAGATATTTTAAAATACATATAAGCTGCATTTATCATTGTTTACATTTAACGTTAGGACATATTAAGCATAATCATTGTAGCTCCTTTGCAGAAATACAAAGGCATTTAAGGGAACAAAGTAATAGAATCTAGTTCCTTATAGTTTTACAAATACAATGAATGTATATAAAAATGTTTCTTGCGTAGATATATATCCTCCTAATTTATTGAGACGTATAATAACGGAATTTGTATTAAAGAAACCCGTAGGGTATTTAACATCCTTAAGGCCTAAACATATTGAAAGTTTCATGCAGTTTTTTATTCCTAACAACAAAAATACATGTATGTTCATAATGCATTCAGTATGGGAAACATGTGATTTTGCATCAACTCGAAGCAAGAGGCATTTTAAAACTCTTGTGACTTCAAGTAATTTTATTAAGAAGTTTTAATAGGAATACACTAGACAATTCACTAGAAAACAAGGCTTGTTAGGGAAATGAAATGCGTTAAGCTTTTGAGCCAGATCCTTATGTTTTCCAATGTCTCTTTTAGTGAGTTGTTACAGTATTATAGCGATTTCTATTGTAAATTGGGATTTTCATTTATTTTTCTTTACAAGGAGCGATAATCTTGTAACTCCTTGCGAATTCATAAACAAAGTTTGAGAGCGAAAATCGCAATTGCGATCAATAAGAATCCCTAACTTAACGGCTCACTCATTGGAAACATTCCTTACGATTCTGAAAGATGGGCACGATTTTGGATTTCAAACAATATAAAAATTAAAAAAATAACTAGAAAACACGGTATGTAAGAGACAAAATTTCGAAAAAAAAATCCAAGATGTGGCCAGAACCCTACAAACACTTTTATCGGTGTGCCAAAAAAAACCTCTTTGTCAGTGATCCGAACAAAGAGTTTATCCTGTTAATGACTTGTTACATATATGAGATAGAGATTTCGTTTTTTAACAAATTTATTTCCGTAGAAATTTTACCTATGGTATTAAAAGTGTCCACTCATTCGCTATTTAAAGCAAAATTATATTTACAAAATAACCCCTAAGATTGTCCGAACTCCGAATGACTAATATTAGAACCATTTTCTATGTTGCACGTTTTCCCAACAATCAGCTGTGTGTCTAGGGGGTTGTCACGATTCAAAGCAATTATATTTCGATCGCTTACAACATATAATTACTTTATCATTAGAACGTGGTGGTACGTTATGCACTTAACCTATGGTTTTATTTCGGGGCACGATGCTTAATCATTATTTAAGCCCTTTATCCATACACAAGTTGGAAGATTATTCAAATCTTAATCTTCCAACACTTTGGTTCGGAAATCTTACATGTATATGAACACGCATAGAAAACCACATCTGCAACTTATATGTTTAATACATTATTATGATGTCATATTGATATGCTGACATACCTATATTATCATGTGACCCAAACATATTGCATGCTTAACCATAACTACACACTCACCATAGATCCGTGTTTCTGCATACTGGTCATCCGGATCCACATGCCCATTACACGCAGCTGCACCTTGATCGACACCTGCAGCTGAAGACACATTTCCACCACCTACACCTTGTTCCACTATATCTCCATCCTCCTGGCTTATAAGCATCGACGTATGTATGAAATGATAAATGTCCTCATCCGGCGCAGCCTCATTGGAACCTTCATACCGGAAGTCACTTATATGCCTGCTACTTCGACCGACATGCGCACGCGCAGTTTCCGCGTCCTCGTATACTTCCTGTTCATCTTCGTCAAATGGCTGCAAAGCGAAATCACCGCTTTCCGTTTTATAAAGGCGTATGGTTTTGCAGCCATCACTTATGGCGTCTTTGATTTTGTTGAAAAGCGGGTTCAAGCTTAGCTCATCACTTGCTGTGCCTCCGCTTTTCGGTGGGCAGTTTTGTTCCGTCGCTGGTTTCGATTGGCTGATTGGTTTCAGGCTGCCAAGCATCGCCTGCATGTCAATCGCGGGTGTTGTAGGAGGGGAGGATGCCGCAACTGTTGGCTTTGGGCGGGTAGCTGGAGGGTGCCTGGGTTGATAGTGTCGGTGTTGTTCGCTTTGTTTCACATACACGGGTTTAGATCGTGGCTCTCTCAGTGCATCCCGTGGACGTGACCCGTACTGATTTTGCCCTACTTGTGTCTGGATTTGGCTGCGAGACGTAAGCGTATTAGGAAGGAATGGTGTCGGTTGGGCGTTTGATAAATATGACCTTTGGGTTGAACTGCCTGTTGGCGAGTTTGTGTGTGATTTCGAATGGTACGAGCCATGGTTATCGTCGGCTTGTGTGTGTTGAGTTCCATGTGTGTGCTCATGTGCGTAGTGTCCTGGCTGACCAGGGTTTGTATGAGAACCTTGGTATTGGTGGGCCGGAGCGGAAGGTCCATGCATCTGTGGTTGCGTATTTTGGTGAGCGTATCTGCGTTCATTCGAATGATTTGAGCCGTAACCAGACACATGGTGATTGGATCCACGATATCCACTGTCGATGTGTTGGCCGTATGTTCCGGATTGGTGCAAGGGTCGATGTCGTTGAACTGCGAAGGCATTGTTTGCTTGTAAATTTGCTGCACCATATTTTGGATGCGGGTTTGAATTATATTCCTTATGTTCGGGAATAGTGTCATGCTTGGGAAGAGTCGATACATTGGGAATGTCTTGATACACTCCTGAGTTAACCTCGCCGCGATTTCTTCCGTTGAACGACTCTTTCGTAGGTTCTTTCGTGTAACGCATCGTATTTACCTGGGATTTCGACTCCCCGTTCAATTTCCCTTCGCTGGCTGTTGTTTTTGGAGCATAATTGTGAATGTCATCAGGAGAGTCAAAGGGCCCAGCTTTTGGCTTAGATCGCTTTCTTTTGAAATGCCTTGTGCATAGACAACATATGATTATCAGAACACTTATAAGGATAACACCGACGGCGCCAAAAATGGCATAATGTTCCATCTGAAGATCACTGAAGAAGTCCTCGGATGATGAAGAATCCCCAGATGACTTGGTCGTCAAAGGGTTGTTGTCGTCTCCAGGGTCGACTTGTGTTGTTTGTGACGTAATAATTGTTGAACTGGAAGTGACGTCATTATGGTGTACTTCTGATGTACTGATTGGCGATTGGGTCGTGACGTCACTAGTTTGTGTTGCTGTTGTGACGTCATGTGTAGTATCCTGTGCATTAGTGGTGGCCATTTTTGCTGAATTAGAAACAATTGTTATTGTAACTCTCTAAGATGGTACTAAGCGTAGATGCATATTTTCCTATCCGTGTGTTGTTGTCGAAAGTTACTATGGATATGATAAGCTTAACATCTTTGTCTTGTCGATAATGACAATAAACTGTACGTCTACGAAATTTAAGTGAATTGAAATCCCCACATATTTATAAACCCGCTCTTTATATGACGACTAAATGCACACAATAAAACATTAACACACTTAAGCATTTTTACTACCTTAACGCAGGGTAAATTTATTTGTGCAAACTGAAAGGCCCATATTTTTCCTTCCTTATTCCATTCCTCTCTTCGATTCCCTTATAAGAAGATTCACATTTTGCCTCAGTGCACTTATAAGAATATTATCTCCTTCAAATTGTCGTTTCAAAGACTTGACGATTTTTTGTCATTTAATTATGTTTCAAACATTAACATTTGAAAAATATCCACTTCTCTTACAAATGAGAGATAAAATAGTGTACTGAAATTTTTTTTTATTGTAGAATACCCTATTCAAACCCGATTGATTATATATGTACATAATTAAAACAGGCTCATAGCAATAAGAAATAGAAATCACTGATTCATGAACTCTTTTTATATGTTTCTGCTTGCCATTTGTAATACTAAATTCACGATTGCACTGAACTTTTTAATGACTAACTGTATGTTTCATGTGTCACGTGGTATAGGACAGTGTCATGCTTCATGATTATTTGCTCTTCATTTATCTGTTCAGTTACGAAACAAGAAGAACCTACATGTAGTACAGTTGAATATTGTTTTCTTCGTTAATGTTGTACAAACTTTAATATAAATAAGGTCATGCACTTATATATCTAAATATAATTTAATCACTATTTATTCTAGATCTGCTAATACTGGGTGTGCAAAGAACATTGACTCAAAAAGGCCCAGTGACGCATGAATACACCTTGTGGTACGCACAAATTACCATCACGACAAATGCCGTACACATGAGAAGGGTCTAATAAACTATAGTTCCAAAAACAAAAATTTCTTATTTTGAATACCCATCTTGAACCCAATTTAAGCAGCTCTCTCTCTCTCTTTAGAATCGTAGTTGGATTAGTCGGGGGATGGGCACATTTTGTATAAACTGGCAATCTTAACTTATATTGTTGATTCAAAGAAAAATGTTGACTGTAGTAATAAATGATACTCAAATCAGTGGCTTAATATAGACTCTACTAAAGAATGACATTGCATTATATTTTAAAATTTATATCATATTTATGAATCATACATACACCTGTAGCTAGCACACAGGAGACATAGGGAATAAACCCCATAAACCGCAAGGTTATTGTAAAAACTTATCTTCCCACAACATGTTCGACACATTGTCTAAAATAATTAATCGGTCTAATACTGAGATGCTCAGGCAAAGCACAAACAATCAAATTTTATATATATAAAAAAGGATGCCTTCATACCCAGACCAAACTTAGCTGTTTTTATTTGTCTAGACAGCTTGCAACCGAAATTGTAGAATCCTTATCTTTTGCCCACACTCAGATATCATCAACGAATCAATCTTGTCTGTTAGTTAGCCATGGATTTCTGAACATCGAACATCGTAACATCGAACTAGCATATAACATTGCCTTTTAATATAACATGTTGCCAAACATTTTGTTAAGTCATTGTTGCACGGAACCTTTCAATTACTACTAGTGTTAGTTAACAATAAATCGTGAGGTGTTTCTCTCTCCAGTAAGTACTTTACTCTATCTACATGTAAATTCGTGACAAAAAAGACAATAATAGTAGGGGTATAACGTTGGTTCTGGAACAGTGTTGTTCCAGAACCAACGTTGGTTCTGGAACAGCTGCCTATATATAAGCGTCCATGACCCCCCCCCCCCCCCCCCCCCCCCCCCCCCCCCCCCC
>LQRL01128380.1:21435-38360 GCA_001703475.1 Hydroides elegans
CCAGGGCGGAGTATAGAGATCCTGTTCGAAAAAGTTTCCGTCCGTCTGGTAGGTTGTCTAACTGTTTGTCTGTCCTTTCGTCCAGTTTTTTTGTCCGGATGTTATCTTATTATGCCATATGAAATTATATGTTAGGTATGAGCAGAATAAAGGAACCAGGCCACACAGGAAGCTTTTCTCAGATTTTGTCATCAAAATAAAATGTTTTCAAAGAAACAAACACTCGTTCCGTTTTTAAATGCTTCACGAGTTTCAGAGTTCCTATCAGAAAAATAATGCAAAAATAGTCTTTTGTTTTACGATAAAAAAATTGGGAATAGCTTCCCATGTGACCAGGCCTAAGTTGAGGCGGGCGATATTTCGTTTTTGCTTTGAGTGTCGGGTCATGCCCTATTCAAAAATATAACAACATATAATCCATGAAACGCCATCAAAAAATAAATCGACACAAGGAATCAGCACAGAGCAACTGGAAACATTTTGGACAGTATCTCTCCAATTAAATACTTACCGATAACTCCCTTTAGAAGCAGTATGAGTGATAATCATAGTCATTGCAACCTTTTGGTTCACGACATGACATACATGTATTAACAAGTCTAGAGTGTGTCGATAACGTGAAGTTGGAACGACGAACCACAAATCTCGTTCTCAACGCATATGTTTCAATTAGACACCACAGTAGGACATTTAAATCTACAAGACGCAGTCATCCTAAGACCGTGTTCACGCAAACGAAAAAGCTCGGAAAATAGCACGAAACCCGATATTTTCGAAAGCCACATTTGTATAAAAACACAGCAGCTAATCCCCTCTGTTCACGCAAACAAAATAGGATATTTTGTTGCGTGAACACGCCTTCACGTTATATAACTGCGGCTTGTGGGTGGACTTTATCCAGTTTATTTGACCTGCCCACCGCCTTGCATGCCTGTAAAAATTCACAACGCTATTCATTGCGCCACGCAGGACCACTAAAAAACACGAACATATAGTTTCTATATATTTGAATTAAAAGGACTAATCATACTTCGTTTACCAATATTTCAAAAGAATTCTTCTAAAGTAACCAAAGTCAAGTCTGCCGCCTGATAACTTTAGGTTTGAATTAGGTTGCTTGAGAGAAAAGTAGATTGCCTCCTTGCAACCGTTGTGACATCTTATTGAGCTAAATGAATGAAAACACGATATAGGTCTATCATAATGACATTTTATTAAAGTCCATGCAAGATATTTCTATGTACATAAATTGGTAACAAGTCCGCAACAAATCGTTTATTCAAATTAAGTAACAACCCCACTTTGTGCTGATTCATTTATAACATTTGCCCTATTTTTTCCAGGTTAGAGAGCTTTGATCGAGAGCGCATTTCGAGCATAACCAACATCGATCACGACCGACTCGATGTGAAGGATTTCCTCAAAGGGGTCAAACATTGCGCGTCCGATGAGCTTCCAGAATCAAAACTGTAAGTAAACATTTAATCTCATCTGGTTACATATTGTGTCTAAACTGTCCTATATGCCATAGAGATTTGAGGTAATGTTGGTACCAAATATGTACTACTATAAAAATGTTCGGTTATTATTTTTTCCAATGGTCTTATGCAAGAGGCACTCTCTTAAGTATTTGATAAAGTATGAGGTCGGCCCATTAATTAAAACATTGGACAGTTCCGAGGCGCAGCTGAGGCACCTGTACACTGTTTTGATTAATGGAACTGACCGAGTACTTTGACCGACTTAGTTTACTGTCCACTATTGAAACTAATGGATCATGAATACAAAGGGACTGTTAACTAAGAATAATTTAAGATGCTATCAAATGATAGAGGCATGTTACGCCGTTATAGCAACTTATATTTAATCAATCTCACCCTCTTCATTCACAGATGGCTTGGCGAGAAGAACGCCCTCAAGAAGAAACGCGAAGAGCAACAGCGCAACATTTTCACGGCGCCCGCAGCCCTTGCCGCCGGACGAAAGGGCGGCGGTGGCGGGCGTCGTGGCGCGTCAGACGAAACACGTGACGTTAAAACGGCACCGGAACAGGAAAGCAGCAAAACAGACTCGGAAATCGTCAAAGTTGGTATCTTCTTCAAGAAGAAAAAGGACGTGGATCCGAACCGAGTTCATATGGATATATACAGTAAGCGGAACATGTACTCGACGATCGATCGCGAGCGCAAAAACGTCTTCGGTGCGTTAGCGGAAGAAGAGGAAGCAGCGAAGCAACTAGAAGAGGAAGAGCGCCAGCGGAAATGGGCCGAAGAAGAGGAGCGGCAGCGGAAACTATCGGAAGACCAGCGCGCGATAGAGGAAGCGAACAAAATGGCTGTCGCCGCGGCGGAAGATCGACGGCGCTCTGAAGCAGTCGATATTCTTACACTCGAACGCGCCGAGCGACCGCACACGACCGCGAGTATCGACAGCGAATCGCGGCGGCGAACGGGTATTCGCGCCGAAATGCGTCGGATCGCGGGTATCGGTCCGCAAACTGAACTAGAAAAACGCGAGTCGCGCATACGAGCGATGAACGATAACGCCGAACTCATGAAGGAAATCCTCATAAAGAACGCTAAAAAACGCGCGGCGAAAAAGCGAAACAAATCGCCGCTTGAGGATCGCATCAGGACATTCTTTACTCGAATCGAGGATTTGCGAAAAGGGGAAGAGGAAGTGGATGAAGCGACGATGCGCATGGAGCAACAAAGACGCTATGTGTTGATGACCAAAGGGGTCAAGGCCGCGCTGGAGCTCAAGGACGGATATGAGGAGGAAGAAAATCCTTATAATACTATTTGAAATAATCTAATTAAACACAGTGATTTATTTGTGATGTCAATGTTTATTATAGGCATTGTAGACGTAAGCGTTTATTTCTTACTTGAAATTATGGAAACATGAGGACGGATAAGAGGAGGAAAACCCATATAATACTATTTGAAAAAATGTGAATAGCATAAGTTTGATTGGTATTAGATATTAAAAATTTCACATCTTTATTATGGATACGGGAGGAGGAAATCCCGTATAATACTATTTGAAAAAATGTAAATAACATAAGTTTTATTGGTATTAGATATTTAAAAAATGTCACATCTTTATTTTGGATACGGGAGGAGGAAAAAACTTATAATACTATTTGAAACACGTGCTTTTGCTGATTTTAGTTTTTTTTTTTAAATCTAACACGGTGATATCACCGTGAGGTAACTGTGAAACATGTGCTATGTTGCCCTTAGCTTTTATTTTGTATTTGCAACCGTGGAACCGTCTTTAGACAATTTCTATCGCTGATGTTTTCCATACAATATTTTGGAAACCTTCAATGAGTACAGTGATATCACTGTGAGATCACTAAATCACTTTAAATGTTGAAACATATTTCTCGGGAATTTCAACTACTGCTGATTTATATTAGATCGATAACAAACATACCGACTGCTATAATGTGGCACTGGATTATTTAAACTGTAATAACATTTTTCTCAATTATTCTATTCTTTTCAAAATATATCAATATGAAACAACTAATAATTTGTCATCTGTTGCAAAAATCTAAAATCCAGAGATATGTGTTTAAATTGGTGTATATTTGGGAGCAGTTTGAGAAACTTAGAAAATAATGCCGATTCTTAAATTGTTGAAATCGTTGTAAACTAAACAGAAGGTGCCCCCCCCCCCTCGGTTCCCTGTCAATAATTCAGAGAGACATACATGTCTTGTTTGACACTTAAAGGGGTGCGTGCAATATAAAAATCATACTCAATATTCTATTTCAATAAAGCGTTGCAGACCATCTAAAAATGAAAACACTCTTCAAAATTAATTTGGGTAATAAGCACCCATAGTTAAAATTTGACAAAAGTCATTTTTGACCCTGCTTCACTAAAAAAGCCGATTGTAAACATAAACTTTTTTAGCATCAATCTCCTCTTATAGATTTTAAGGCTACACAGACAAGAAAAGCCCCTGAAAATCATATGCAATTCATGTGCTCCGGTTGTTTAAAGAGAAATGGGAAGCTTTTTATGAGATATCCTACCAGAAGGGTCTAGCCGCAAAGAGAGATTTTTTAGCGTGTATTAGCATAAACCCTAAAAACTGTCATTTTCAATGCATTCCTGATGGGAACTCAACAACCTTCAAGCAATGAGTGTTTTTTATTTACCCATTAGGGATTTATTGAAACTAACACATTGTTAAGATGAAAAAGCTCGAAGAAGCTTTCCGTGTGACCAGGCCCTTAACGTTTTTTCCCTCTAAATAAAAGTATAATCCATGTTATGAATAAAAGAAAACGGGAACGTCCCCATCCGCCCGAATGGATCAGGCTACCTTAGATCTAAGAATATAGCGAACATACCTAAACCGTAGATCTATCTTTTATTATAGCCAAGACCCAGGTTTAAATCAATGTTTGATAGAAATCATTTGTTTGTCATATGTGTTTCAATTAAGCGCGCGGTCTTTACTCCCACCCTCAAATAATCAAGACATGCGAGATAGAACATGTGAGGGGAGGAACAACGATTTAATATCAAAACTTTAAACAAAATTGGAATTCTAGGCTAAGTCCAGAGGCACTTCCTGTTGAAATTTAGAGCTTGTACCCATTAGCAGTATTTGAACTACACCCAACAAATTAAATGTTTCGCAACTTTTTAATCTGCATATATTTATTATAAAATAATCCTATTTTGTTATATGCTTTCTTTTTAAAATGCAACTTATTCGTGTTTTTTTTAGCCGTGCCACATTATAGTTACATGTATGTTAAATAGAGTCATATGATTTTTTAAAATGTAAAATACTTACGAAGCTCATTTTTGCATTGATGCAGTCAAACAGTTCGATCTATTTATATTTAAATGAATATAAGTGCGTTGCCTTGACAATGAATTTTTTAGGAACTCACGTTCATAAGGAATGTATTATTATATAAAAAAAAACGCCCGGATATTTATGAAAGCAAAGGACTTCTCGGGACATTTTTTAGATTGTTATATATGAAAACGACAACTAGTAATGTGAAGGGACTGAATCTACGTTGATCTCAATGTTGACATATATGTTTGAATACGTTTTATATATTATAACTTTTCTAACACAAAAGTCAAGATGAAATATATAGGATAAAATATATGGGATACCTGTTTTATATTGTGTCAAGCATTCAACAAACGAACTACAAGGGAAGGGCATAATAATCCTTTTCATACAATAAGCATATTTATAACGACACCTCAACGGCACGTAATACGACCAAGGGATTTGTAAGACAACATTACACTTTGCAGACTTAGGAAGTATATCATAACACTCAATAATGCAATAATTGATAGTGTGCAATCAACTAGATAATATCAGAATAAGATCAAATATATAAACATACTAATCTATTACAATCATTTAAGTCATATAAATTATTGGTTAAGAGATATACAGTGTATTTAAGAAGTTGTTCAATTAATTCACATCGAGTAAAGCCCTACCAATGCCATCATATATATATAGTAACATCCGAAGTGCAATCTAAAATTAAAGAAACTGGGGCCTATAAAGGGATCTCACACAGGGAGTGCAATGTTCAGGGGACCTTTCAACAAAAGTGCAATTTTCAAGGGACGTCACAACAAAAGTACACAATTTATAGTCGACTGACCTCATATTGAAAGTGTGATCTCAAGGAGACGTAACACAGAAGTCCAAACGTTCATTTTTGAATTGATGAAATAAAAGATAATGAATTTTGTAAACCATTATGAAACGCCGCCATTGGTTATCACAAAGTGGAATACTAGAATGCGCACAAGAACTTAATTTAACGGACCATATAATCACTGTGTACTCATAAATAATTGTAACACGCTACGTAAAAGACGAGCAAAACAGATTGTGTGACTGTTGAAATCATATGCTCAATATATATGAGGGCAAATTAAAAACACACATATATATTTGATTTGAGCTGTTTTTCAAAACAACGTGCAATCGTTTCTTTTTTCGAATAAACCGTTATGTAGCTCGCGACAGTACAATGTCTAAATCCAACCCTTGCTTGCGATAACCTTCATTTGACCATCTTGCAATACTACAGTGGATGGGTACTAAGTAACTCTAGCAACTCTAGCAGCTTGAGCCAAATATACTGTTGAGACTCTACTATTTCTCGCGAGTTTGGATACGTCGAGAGTATATCCTGGACAATTCAACATAATAAGTCACATTGAGAATATCTGAACTTTGTATACTTAAGGCAATGTTTTTGACGATTAAACATGATATGAAACATTTTTAATATATAACAATAACATGATAAATCAAAACAGTAATTAACTAACAAATAATAATCATACTCCATCTTTACATTTGAATAAATGTTGAACCTAAGAAGAAAGACAAAATCGTTCATTGCATATTTTTCACAACCAACATAAAAGTAAAAGAACTGTTTGAAATTAAAAGTGTTGGCTACTTGTATAGCGTATATATTTATTTACTTATTTATTATGCGATACGTTAAGCAGCCAATGGCTACAAATTGTATACAAAACGATACAAACACAATTATTCACAATATGAGCGCTTAAACAAGAATGTTTTACGATGTTTTTTGAATTGTTGCCAAGTTGCACATTGCCTTATTTGGAATGGCAGTTTATTCCACAGTTTAGGGGCTGCCACTGAAAAAGCCCTAGAACCGTAGGTTCTATTAGGAGGTCTTTTCATTCAGATCTAAGGGTGCGTCTTGGAGAATAAAGTTGTGACATAGCACGTAAATATTTCGGGGCAGTACCATTTAACACTTGTGAACACTGACAAGAATTTTGTAATCAATGCGGGCCGAAACCGGTAACCAATGAAGCTTACAAAGAATAGGTGTTATATGATTTGATTAAGGCGTAAGAATAACCAAGCGAGCATCACTGTTTAATACCATTTGTAGTTTGTGAGCAAGATAGACAGGCAAACCATATAGTAACTCATTACAATAGTCAAGTTTGCTTACAGCTAAAGCATTTACCAATATTTTGGCTGTGTTTTCATCTATACATTTTCGGATTTTTTAGCGGATTTAGCTTCATCAATAATGTCATTGCCAACACTGTAATGATTTAATAGATGTTATTGGCCCGATATTTACTACGTAATATAAGCAACTCTGTCTTATCTGTATTGACTTGCAATTAAATTATATGACTTGTAATTAAATGACCTTTCATGCAAATATGTTCAACAAAAGAGTTTTGACCTTATCCTTTTTAAGTGCACCTGTAAATACTAATGCAATTAGTCAAAAATCTACACTTCTAAATCGGCTAAATTTTGGGGATAAGAGTTCATTTCAAAAGAAATTAGAAACTCTATCAAGTTAAATTTTATTGAAATATGTTCACAATTTGAAGGTGCAATAAATATTTATTTATTTTTATTGTATTGTGCTTTGCACAAATTGGCGTAACCTCCGCGAAAATGAGGCTATTTTGATTGGACTTTAAATGCCGTAAATCAAGAGCGGTTATATTTGTTTTATCATACCTTAGTCTGCGAAAATAACACTTTTAATGCAAACATTATAATAATAATGTAGATTGAAATATATGAAGACATTTTTTTTTTACAAATTGAAACCAAATAATTAATATCGTATGTGCAGTCTTTTAATGACACTACGATATTTTCTAAGATTCTGGAAATATTCTCAAGTATGCACCAATTTAGAGGAATTTCTCAAAGTTCAAGATGTTTCTCCCTAAAATATATTCATTTTTCAAACCATTGTGTCAATTAAAAAAAGATAACATGTGTAAAATAAAAAAGTTATAGGCGAAAACCTTTCTTGATTTACCATTATAGTTTCTGGGTTTTGCAGTTTGTCAGCATCGAATCTCGTTGGTGCTTTTGTGGCACGCTTCTGCTTCTGACCTCAATGTTTGCAAGGACGAGAAAATGGTCCGAACCAATATCGGCGGAGTGGGTAGGCTTTAGTAATTTACTTTTGTTTCCCGTTTCGCTGGACTATTTTATAGTCAATTTTGTTCAGGATGCGATTCTCTGGTGATATCCAGGTTGCAAGTCTTTAGGATGGATGTCAAAGCAATGTGTCTGTCATAGCTAGACCGTTAATTTCACAAAACTGGAGTAGTAGGGATCCACTGTCTGATGTTTTCCCTTAGCCGTATCTTCCGACCGTTTCTATGTTGGTCGCTTCCAAACTTTGCGTTGAAGTCACCAAGGATCAAGTACAAGTTTTTTCGGCAATGCAGTGATCTTTTCTTGTAACGTGTCGTAAAATTCGTCCTATATCTAGGTTTTGTAGCTGGAGTCGGGGGCTTATGTTTTGAAAATAAGTAGTGGTCCATCCCTTGTATCGAAAGTTACGGACATTAGTCTTTCTGAAATACATTCGTAGGATGAGATGTGCTTGGCCCATTCGTTTTCTATCACTATTGCTACGCCTTGCTTTCTAATTTTATCGTTTCTGAATGATTGAAGGATGACGAAGTTTTCGTATTCGAATATTTCTTGCGTAACTAGGTTGGAGTGTGTTTCGAATACTCCAAGGATCTTAATTTCGAATCTTCTCATTTCAGTAAGACGTGCATTTGATAGTCACTATTAAGCGTCTTCACATTCCACGTGGCGATCAAAATGTCCGGGAGATTCTTAGCATCCTCTCTTTCTAGTGCCCGGGACTGAGGGCCTTTCACAGTTGTAATTTGTCATAGAGTGTGTGATAAGCTATATACTTTTCCCCTACACTGTTCAATTCTTCCTAGAATTCGGTATGAAAGAACTCAGCAAACTAGATCGAACACTAGCCTTTGTAGACACCTTTTCCACCGATACAAGGTATGAAGACGAAACCACACTACTGTCTATCATTTTTGAAAAGATGAAATAAAGTACTAAACAGCTAGACGCAGCATGCAAGAAATGGGACATGAAAATAAAAGGCGCGAAATGTAAGAGCATAACCCAAAGTGACTCAAGCCGTAATGCTAGACGGCAGCATGTCAAAGAAGTTTATCGGAATTGTAGTCCCTAATTCCTCCAACGACGTGCGAACACGGATATCGCAAGTCTCAGCTGCATTCAGTAGACTAAAGATCCCAATCAGAAAAAAAGCGAAATAAGCAAGCCCCTGAAAGTGAGGCTATACAAAGCGCTCATCCTTCCAATTGCAAAGTACGCCGCCGAGACATGGACCATAAAGTCCGAAGATAGCAGATAATGGGAGGCTTTTGAAATTCGATATCTGAGACCCATATCCGGTGTGAAGCAGTCAGAAACAAAGCAGTAAGAGCGGCCTTGCATATGTACGCAAAAATACAGACACAATCAAAACCAAAAAGGCTCAAGTGGTTTGGCCATGTGTACCGAAGAGCTGCAGACAGCTACGTGGTTCGTTCGTAATATCTAGACTTTCCGAATCCGAGAGGCACACTGCCAAAGAAATCGGGGAGGACATCAGCCTACAGCTGGCAACAGCAGAACGAAGAGCGTCCGAAAGGTTGGACTGGCGGAGGGAAATCACGGAGAGAACGAGGATCCAGACAGGATTGCGTCCATTCGTCATGTAAGTCATTTATCATTGAAAATGCATGTGAATACTATATTCACGTTCTTCAATATGTTTTCTGAATATGTCTTTAACCATAAACATAAATTTGAATAAAAAAGCTTATTTTCTGTTAATGTCGCATCAAAGCTAGATCTCCATAAACTATGGCATTCACAAACGATGCTTTACTATTTTCAAATCTTGTTATTTTGCAATATAACCGATCAAAACTGCACCGGCCATAAAGCCATCTATCATAATATCACTTGTAGGATGTGATAGCGGCCCCGCCATGTCGTACATCATAAAAATGAAAATAAAAATGTTAAAGAAGTTGTCTGAAAGCTTCATTAATAGTTTATAAATTGACTGATTCAACCATCATATCTGTTTTTATTTATGTCCGCGTTGTTTCATTCACATGCTTGATCATATCATAAATAAGCGAGGCGTCAGTATGATTCAAGAAGTAGTGCAAGTGATACAGAACACCCTTTTGAGAAGAACCCTAATAATTTCTCCTAGTTTTTGATTGACATAGGATAATCATTGCAAGAACTAAGCTGTGGCATCGTTTTTGTTTTCTTTGGGAGACACAATGGCACGTAACAAACGTATGTGCCGGTATTCCTCGCCCTAGATAACAAAATGTAAAATAACTGAGCACATCATTCAATAAATCATACGGTTACGGTCAAATGAATAGACATGGAATATTTGTGAAGTTCCTTGATGATATCATAAATATAAATCAACTATTATTATTCTTAAGCTTAGTAATTTTGCAATATCAGCAAAAAGTATTTAACTAACCTACTTTTTACCATACATACATATAATTATTTAAATGTAAATGGGTCAACGGGTTTCGATTTATGAGTTGGCAAGAATAGCCTGGTTATAACTAAGAGGTATTTACAAATGATGAAATCATGTAAATATTTCCGACCGCTGACAAGGAAAGACATTTTAGTAATGAAATATTAAATGTGATATTTTTTGGCAAAAGGGTGAAAAAGAAGAGAAAAATAAAAGAATAAAATAAAATTAGAATAAGACATAGATACAGGTTTTGAAATTAAATTTTCTTAGTTTATCTTGTGGGGGATCGTTGGTTTATAAGTTTATTAAATTATAAATATGCAAAATTATATCAAAAATATTAGCGGATACGTTTTTATTGAGTATTGAGATCGAGTAAAACATAAATTCGAAATATATATCAATGTACATAATTATAGGTAAATGTTCATGTATTCATATCCTAACTGCTCTTCGGTGCATTTAAAAAAAAACAAATTATATATAAAATAACAGTAAGCGATTTAATGATAAACAGTTAATTGATTATTCAAAAGTATTACTCTTTTAAAATTTAAAAAGAATAATGAGAAACTGAAATATTCTATGGAATTAAACGAAATGTAAATTTTATTGAATTATCTTTAGTGTTTTTTTTACTTGAAAAAAATCAAGAGGCGGTTAAATACATTTTCGAGTTGTGTTTGTACACAGATGGATACAATTATTGTAATTTCCTTTTATTTACATTTATTATCATATTTTTAAAACAAAACAATTTTGCAGATTTCCATAAATGGCTACAGCAATGTCCATAGACCAGCGTAAATGCTTTGTCAAAGATGTGCCACTCGAAAGCTGGCCCAAGGCCCTCAAAATTATTGGCGACGAACTGTGGAGCTGTGAGGAACACGGGATTTCTGTTTATGATCGCGATCTGAAACAGCTACGATGTCTTCCCAAGCTGAAGGTAGAGTATATATTTACACTAGATTCTATTCTAGGCAAATGTCTATTTATCTGTTTATTCAATTCCAAAACACATATATACTCACCAAAACACGAAAGTATATATCTCTGGTTCTCTTGAATGGATCGTCATGAAATTTCGAATATTTATAATTAAAGGTATAAGTCATGGCATGTTGCTTTTTCAAATAAATTAAAAATAAAAACAAGAACGTGAGAGAAAGTTACTGCGAAATTTATTTATATACTTATTTGATTAGGTGAGTACATTTGTATTTTACGCCTGACTAATGTCTTGGTCACATCGGAAGCTTGTTTTGGCTTTTTTTCCTGACAACGCCATCTTCAAATTTATTTCTTCTTGGGAACTCAAAAGGTTACCTGAACGCTCGCTGGGTTTGGTTTGCCATAAGAAATACATTGGACGACAGATTTGTTAGAAAAAAAACAACAAAAAAGGCCCTTATACTTGAGGATCTGGACATACTGATTGATTCGTTCCTCACATAAGTGGGAATCATATTTGTTATCAATCTTTTCTTAATTCGAAAACTAGAAAATGACCAAAAAAGTAAACACATAAAAGTACAGTCATTATAAGAATTTTTAAGAGGAAGGACAGAAACTAAATTTTTAGGAGGTGATTTTTTTTCAATTTCATTAAATATTAATGATAAAAATAAAGAAAAAAACATCGAAATAAAATTCATTTACATGACAGAAATATTTAAAATATGGATATTTATTTATATATTGGAATTAATTAACAGAGAGTATGGAGTGCTGCAGAATTAGACAAGGACGTGATACTAACGGCGGGGTTCAACGGACTGGAACGAATGACTCCGCAAGGTAATTCACTATATAAGGGCTTGGCCACATTGAAAGCTTTTCTTTTATATATTTTTCGAAACAGCCCGTGTTTTCTTAATAATTTATTATGGAAATTTCAAAACGCATGTCACAAGTCACATTTTAGGTTCCCCATATGGAATACATTGGAGAAGAGTGCCCCACGAAGTATTCCTCAAAAAGGGGTAACAACTTTCTAAAATGACTACAAGAATGTTGATAAACATTTGTATTAAATTAATTCTATCATTTTTACACTATTCAATCACTATTCAATCAATACATCTATTCGAGTGTATTGATTATATCTTTATTCAGAGGTATATAGCTCGGTATGATAAGCAAACGAAAATGAAATCCGGTCATACATATCTCGGGATGCTTTGTGCTCACCATGAGGAGTACAACGGGTCAAACTACTGATTTATTTAAAATGTTCTCCTATTACAACTCTATAATGTCAGAGAAACAGGCGCATATCGAGTATTACAATAACCAGATATATAAGTGTCGATACTTAAAAAAACTAAAATTACAAAAAAAAAAAATGTTAAATATATATAAGAGCCAAAAGGGAGTAGGGTGGCCGTTTTCACATATGCTACCAATAATTAAATCAAGCATAAATAAAAAATACATGTCTCATAATCTTCAACCCATGAACATTTTTATTTTCATAATAATGTTGTGAGTAACGAAAAAAACAACAACATTATTCTACAAAGTGCAATAAAAACTGTGCAATCCAAATAACATGTTTAAAAATAAAATTGTCTTTCTGCCGAAAATACATAAATTACTCTATCTGATAGGTATTTGCTATATATGCAATTTATATATGTATACTTAATTTGAATGTGGTTTTATGATTGGGGAGGAGTGACATTATTGACTTAGATATTTCTGCCAAAATGTTTTCAATTTTTTATTTTGTTTCGGCTCATAGCATTATAAATAACTGATTCGCTTCGTTGCACATCAATAAGGACAGTTAATTTTAAAAGAACAATACTAGAGCAATAATGCCTTAACTGTTTTCATAATAAGAAATAAACATATAACAACGAAAGAAGGCAAAACATCTCTTATTAAAGTTTTCTGCCGAAAAACGAAATGCATTTAATGCCCTTACGTTTCTTTGAATTGTAAAATCGCATAAGGAAGTAAAAAAACTTGATTTATACATGGGCGTCGGGCCAAAATCCGATGCATGACTTCTTTGAAGTTAACAGGTCAAGGGCCTGTTCACATGGGAAGCGACACGTGGCAAAATACTTATATGGTCTAAAACAAGTGACATAGAACCGCTAGTCCTATAAAGAACATATACCCGTAAACGACCGTCTAAGCGCCCATGGGCCCTCAGTTGGGAAGGTGTAAAAATACATGGATGGGCGCTCATATCTTTCGGGAAAATCGATATTATTATATATATATTTTTATCTCAAAACATGTCTAAACTATAAACGCTTCGATAACATTCATATGCGACTAGACATGTATGTTCGTGTAAGCGCACATGGGCGCTCATTCGAGCATGGGGGCGCTTAGCATTTGGTTTGCAAAAGACATGGGAGGGCGCTTTTTCGAGTATGGGCGCTTAGACGGTCGATTACCGTAAGAATATCGCCGCTTGCCGCTTCTCGTGTGAACAGGCCCTGAGGCATGTGAAGTGAAAAATCGCTCGTCGGATTGGTTTCCGAGGATCGCATTTTTGGGCTTTCAAATTGGGTCATAAATTAACTATGTAAATGGACCAATGATTTATTGGAATGTTTATTTTTACACAAACGTAACACACACCCCACGACACGCTACGTTCCTATATTTTACGTCGCAAGCATGTGATTTATGGGCAATTTTTGTCGTCGCTGCGGGGAAAGACGTAATTTCGCACCCATATTCTCCACCAACCTTTAACCTATCTTTAAAAATATCAATGAAAGACATCATTTTAGGTTAGGATAAATCAGAGCATATCTATTTCATCTGATGGACTAACGGTGTGACTTCAACATTTATGATTTTTCGTTAAGGGTGTGACATCTTTCATATTTTGTACTATTATATTCAACCAAGCTCCCAGAATTCCCCATCAAAACTTTTCTCATATATTTGTTTTTGTTATTTGTTTTTTGTTTTTGTTTACTATTTACCGGTCAAGAAAGGACAGCAGCCCCGAAGGAGAAAAGCCCCGCAATTTTGTCAACAAGGACAGATACTTTGCGATATGTTATAACATATTTTTACCCTTTATCAAGTATATCATTTAACCTTCCAATCAAATAAAAACTAAATAAGCGAGCCCGAACAGTATCATACCTCACAATAAAAGCACGCTCCCGACCGGACACGCCGATTTGTTAGTGTGTATGTTGAGATTTGTCATCAACGTTGCAATCAATTGTGTCATTGATACATCAATTACAATCGTTGAAACGATAATAAGTATTATAATTCAACATTTAGAACGAAAATGTTTAGCCTTCATTTTATTAAAAATGTTTAAGATACACTTTAAACCTCGGGGTTTCTGCCCTGGTTGACAGAATTGCGGGGCCCTTGTCCTTCGGGACTTTGGTCCTTCGGGGCTTTTGTCTTAGAATCTTACCATTTTAACCTGTTATTGTTTTATGCTTGTAGGGAAAGACCGCGTCATCTTGTCGACCGATTCAGTGTGGGACATGTGTCTCTCTTCCAAACTCTGTTTCGTCACTTTGACGAGGGTACCTGTGATCAAGGTCTACTTACGAAGCGATTTGGCGCAACACGTGAAACGTCCTTCAAAGAAAGTGAGAGCAGTTGAAAGTGATGAACCCACCTACCCGTTTCCGTTCAATATCATTGGGCGATTCATGGATGTATCAATGATTTTTCCGCCACCTCCAAAAACGAAACCCCGGAAAAAGACAGAAAAGAAGCCGACCGCAACCCAACAGGGTCAAGGTCATGGAAAGGTCAAGGACATGGAAAAGTCATCCCCGGAAATGAGGTTCAGAGAGATAAAAGCGGATGTCGAGAACAACCATGATAATGACAAGATGAACCGAGATAACCGAGGGCAGAATGCAAGTCAAAGGTCTGTGACAAAGAAGGAAAGTCTTAATGAGACAGAAGAGAATGAGAAAGATGAGACTGGACACGGATCTAAACAAGAAGGAGACCAATTTCAGATAAACAAAGAAACAGAAGAGCAACAAGAATATAAACAAGAAGAGGAAGATGACTTTGAAGAATCCGGCGAAGATGAGGAAGAGGAAGAAGATGATAAAAACGAAAAAGAGGAAAACGATAGCAAAGAAGCAGATCAACCCTTTTTGAACGCAGATCTTTATCCATTTCCATTAAACCTATTTGTTCCATTAGTGTCTCCCTTTTTATCTCGACGCCAGGTTAAGAAAGCTACACCGAAGGCATTTAAAGGCGACGATACCAAGGAGGAAATTGACAATGAGGACTGCGAAGAGTCAGAAGAAGAGATTGGAGATGAGGTTGAGGATGATGTGGACATCGAAGATGACATAGATGATGATGTTAATGGTGATTTATCTGAGGTTCAAGACAACGTTTCAACTGGTAGAGAAAAAGTGATAAAGCCGAAGACAAAAAATCAACCGAAACAGAAAAGTAAGGGCGGCAAGGGTGGCAAGAAAAGGTCAAACACAAAGCACAAAGACAAGCCATGGGCGAAAAGTGACAACAAAGAAGCAAGCAACAAACCAGCAAAGAAAAAGAAGAAGATAAAAGCAGATATAGAACCTGAAGAGGTGATTCCACAGCTATTTATACGCGCAATCAAGACGATTCATCTCCCAAAAGAATGCAATGAGAACTGCCTTCGTCACACGATCAGTGTTGATCAAGACATGATCAAATTATGCTGTGCTCAGAAACAGAAGCTATATTTTCTTCGCTTCAAAATCGACGTCAAACCGATCAAGGTAGATGGCAAAGAGGAAGAAGAAGTACTCTTCAAACCTGGAAAGTGGGAAGTCCTCGATTTGGAGCAACTTGGGTTCCAGTCTCCCTATATGTGTCAGGAAACGAGTAAGGGGACCGTATTCGTAGATTCAACAATGAATGGTATGTTCGTGAGAAATGAACAGGGAAAATGGAGTGATGTCACGCCCAAAGCCCGACCTACAAACGACGGCACACCTGAAGCAAAATCTTCAATCTATTTAAGTGATGTCATAACCAAATCAAAATCTACATGTAACGTCGTACCCGAAGCAAAATCTACAAATGACGCCAAGCCGGAATCAACATCTATCAATGACGTCACTGTAAGGCGATCGAGTGACGTCAGTTTTCATTCTACAGGTGACGTTAATCTCGAAGCTGATTCAACAAGTGACGTCATACAAACAATACAACCTCCAAGTGACGTGAAATACAAAGTACAACCGTCGAAACACGACATGAATGAGGCCTAAAACGAAACTTGGAAAATACAAGGAAAAGGAAAATTACAACAACCAGTAGCTGTAGCCTGGTGGAATACTAAAATGTTCATCAGCACGATGTTGGATGAGAAAATCACAATGTATTCATAAATGAGCCATGAACTATTTTGACGCGATATGTGTTTGAACTTACTGACGTATTCGGACATTGCTAATTTTGCATGTACCCACTCGGCAAAGGTTGGTCCTTTTCACGTCCGTTGGACGTCATTTACGCACGTCCGTTTTGGGTCCTACATTGAGCCCAGGTGAAAGTTTGCCGGACG
>LQRL01128386.1:0-16454 GCA_001703475.1 Hydroides elegans
ATTCCCAACATAGGGGATATTTAGAGATGGGGTAGAATTTTGAGATTTGGACTGTAATTGCAACTCGTTTACCTTCATTGAGTTCAGTGGTTATTATTATAAAAGGGAATTTCATTTTTAAGTAATCGTAAATAATCTGTGCGCTTTAATTTCAAACCCACAATAGTATCTGAGTATTTCTAACTGCTCTCCACTCTGAGCTAATTTTTAAAATGATGATTAGGAAATGTGTTCTTTTTAGTTATTACGTGGGTGCCCCTGTCACGGGAAACATATCAGACAGCGTTTGAAACACAATCATTTTAAATTGTCATGAACATGTAAGATGATGAAATTTAGATTAAAACTCCGAGATATTGCTTTATGTATTTACCCAGGAGGAATACATGCTTTAATCTTCGAAATCGAATGAAGTGTTACCTCATATAGCGGTGTGCATCCTTTCAATTTCGGGTCAATGTATACCATATCGGTATAGGTATATAATGGAAAATGCCAAGATGAAATGTTGTTTAAGTTTTTCGCTATAAGAAGCATTTGAAATGCTTTGAAATAGATTGTCATATCATATAAGCTTTTAAAGGTTTCAAATGAAATAAAAATTAAACTTTTCTAAAGAAAGGAACGATGCACCTTTTTAGTGGCAAACGAAAATACGAGACTTTGACAATTTATGTTTGTTTTGAAAGTTATCGGAATTCGACGCGAAAAAATCAAATCCCAATAACAAAAATGCATGAATAAGCAAACTGTAATAAATCAATAACATAATGCAACTTAGGCTATGTATCATCACAAGTTGAAACTACGTTTATATCGTCTTTGATCGCATGACGAAATTGAACCACTATATAAGGTATAATAAAATATAAATACCTACTTTTTCGCAGCAGTGATATTCAACTATTAAAATGATTTAAAGTCCGAATCTTATCGACAAGAGTTGTATAAATACCGAAAGTAGATTATTCGATTGACTTAAACGAACATTCACACCACCAAAATGATAATAACTTCTTAAGTGATATAGTCATGTAAAGCATTTAAAGATGTATCTAACTGTCTATGGTTTGCTCAGTGTACCATTAAATGCAAAAAAAAAATACTTATTGTCAAAAATAATAAGCAATTATACGACATCAAATCGCTACCTCGCTGGCGGAACATTAATGGCAGGAGATGGCGTCTAGATATTGAAATAGCACCTCGATGCAATAATGAAAATATTATTTCCTAAAATAATTGGTAACATGAGTTTATTGTGCAATCATCACCATAGGGGTCTCTCCATGGGATGAGCATGAGTAGATTCTATATAACGTTGTCGAATATATCTCGGATTCGATAGCTTGTTTTGTTATGGGGGAAGATTTAGGGTGCAAGTACATGTACAAGCATCATTTGTCCATTTTGAATAACTGTGGAAGCGCATTGTAAAACATATAGCAAAACTTAATGTGCACGTAGCAATATGATGGCTTCTAAAGTAACGTTTTATAAATAAACTTTTTAAACAATTGGTATATATAGTAAAGTTAGGGAAGCGGACGTCTTAATAGACCGGACACCTACCTAGAAGGCCGGGTTTCATCATGAAATCATGTTCTGAATCCCTTCTTAACTTTTTTACAAGTTTGGGATTCGATTGGTCAGAACACCTTGCCAAATCGTATAGATTCGCTAGGTTTTCTGAAATCTGCTCCTCTGAAGTTCTGAAGTTATCGCATTTGAAACGAATTTATGACAATTTCATTTAATTGTGTTTTAAATTCAATTATTCAGTACATTTCAGCAAAAATTATACAAAAACGTATCATGCAAATCACTTTGATGGCTTAGCATTGACTTGCGATATGCCAGGTCTGCTCATAAAATGAAAAAGAGGGCGCCTGTTCTAGAATATCCCTGTCCAATTACGGTCAAAGGAAATCCGTATGGTACATTAAATGACAGGGAAACGACCCTGCAGAGGGCACTTTCGGCATTCATGCTTACACACTGGGTGACATCTTGTCGTTTCCCCCAAAGTTTTATTAATATTTTTCTATGTGTCGAACACCCCCCAAAAGCACTACTACTATTTACGGAACATTACTCGTGATCGGAAATAGCGAAATAGGAAGTAATGTGAATAATTTTAGCGTTCGAGCGGACCTGGTTTAGAAAGGGAACCAAATGTGTGATAAAATGAAATTAGAATTACTTCACTAATTTTGACATCAAATATCACTGCAATTGCTCAAAAATACTCATAATATTTTTAAATAAACTAAATTAAATTCTAAAATTGTGTTCATTGAACAAATAAACAATGCCAATATATTTGCAAAAAAGAAGCTTCTTAAGCTTAAATAAATAGTATACCCAGATATAATTTTTCATTGTGCTAATCAGTCATGACCGTATGGAACAATAGAGTCTGACTATTAATTGAGTCGAATGGCTGTTTTCTTCAGCTGAGTAATCAAGCGGTATGGGCTAGTATAAAAAATATGAACTCATCGTTTGTTGCAAAAAAAGCTCCTGCTGTTTGTCCAATGAAAAGAAGTATCTATAACCTTTAAACCCAAAATCATCGTTTGGTGCCCTTTAATTAATAAGCCTTCTATTTGCTGGCATACACGCATGACAGGATTTTAACGAGGTGATCTATTTTTTGTCTCGCATTTTTATTGCCACGATGAGCACTTGATGATCCGTGTCACCGCCGATCAATGAAGCATCAGGTGAACTTGACAAAAATAGTTTTTAGAAGCAACCAGGTAGGTCCCATTTAGAACAAACTCTTTTTAATTGTTTTTTTTTTTCAAATAAAAAAAACTTAATATGGTATTTTATTTACTTTTATCTAGGGGGAGGGGATATGTCTTATCTATTTATATTCCCGAAAAGTTAGAATCAAAGTTAGGTGTATATTCGCATAATCGAATATTTCCGAAAAATCAAAACACAACCTTTTCTATTTCAACGATCTCTACTTGCTAAAACAATTACACAGGAAACGTTTCAATGATAAAATGTCGCTAAAAATGTTCATTTAGATATGTCTGGAGTACAATAAACGGGCGAATATAAATCTCTGACATTTGAAGCGAGAAAGGGTAATTGGATTCGGACGCGTTCCATAAATCAAGTCAAACTAATACCACACAATGGGAAAAACAACAAAGCCATTGTTTGCAAGCAATAATATTTATTGTCATATCAAACTCTCTTACAATGATGTTCATTTTGGGATGAATGTCACCCTGACAAACGATTTAAACAAATAGAACTGACACTGGCGATCAGAACATATCTGTAAATTGAATCCTTAAAACGGAATGATTAGTTGTCTATCGTATCCTGAGATCACATAATATATGGAGACTAATTCCATATATGGGCATGGTCACACTAGCCAGCACTTTTCTGTGACTTAAAGCAGCGTTCACACAAAAATATATTAAAAAAAATGTGAAGTCATGAAAATCTTCATTGTACAAAACCATGTCTTAATTAAAGCCATACAAAATATATAAGGATTGCGAAGGGTATATTAAGCGTACGGATGGCTACCCGAATAATGAGGCTTTCAGACTGATCATTGCAGTTATGACACATTATATAGCATCATCACTAAGCATTTAAAGGATCATCAATAAACAACTTTTTAAAGAAAAAAAACTTGATTTTCTTTACTTATTGACAGACTACCTAACTGTTTTTGTATAACAACAGCCATACAATACATCTGCAGATTTAATATAATGTTATTTCATATTTTTATTGTTGTCATGCGTCATCCGATACCCTGCATCAATTGCTTTTCAAACAGCTCACAATCCTTGAACTGCGAAATAAACTTCTCTATATATCAAAGTCACCGTTTTGTCTTTTTATACCAACAAACTGACAAAGAATTCTGCGTTTTGATGCTTATACACGTTGATATTAATAATGCGGCTGACACAAAATACACGATTGTTCAATTTTTGTGCAATGAATATCCTCAATAGAATCTATAAATTGTGTCACTGGTTCTTTTAGTTGACAACTATATTGAAAGAGAACCCCACGATATGTAGTTTTGTAAATAAAAATATAATTGTGAACATCGTAAAGTGAATTGCAATTTTTCGGTGACATGTCAAATGAAGATATTTTGATGCGGGCAGTGGCCAGCGAAATGTTTTGAAATCGCTACAAAATTGTAAATATAGGTATATAGGTTAACACAGCGAAATCTGACAAGATAGGTGAACAAAGCTGCATTTGTTATATTTTCTTTCGATTACAGCGATTTCAGAAAAGTCCACTGGCCGAATGAAAAAAAACTGGTTCGGGAGGTGAACTGTTTCCAGCCGCTAATACTACAACAGAGGTTATAATGTGTTTTATTTTATCAACCCGCTTTTATGATGGTTATATCTATAAAAATGTCCATAACCTACATTTATATAAGCAGAGACATCTGAATATGTTTCTTAAAAAATGTACTCATTCGGTGACTCCGAGTTTCACCTACAAAACTATATCAACGATTGCAGAAAAGGAAACTCAAACTTATACATTTTTTCTAACATAAAGTACCTTTGAACCATTCAAGTATGCTCTTGAGGGTTTAATTTAAAAGTAGAAGATACGGTTTGATGGGATATATTCTGACCTCTTTTTCATTTTTGCTTGAAGCTGTATCTTATAGAATCCTATTTACAAATGATAATTCTGATAATTTCTTTTGATTCTGAATGAAAGTGATAGCTTTTATTCGAAAATTATTTCTTCAAATATACACATTTCATGACGTATTCGGGAATTTGATTGGCATGTTGCTTTTATTACATTATTAAATATAGTACATAAATGTTGATCGAATGACAATTTATAAAAATGGTAATAGTTGTTTCTCAGAACCGATATAACATTCATATCAAATTAAACACAAATGATTATAAAATCAAAATCAGTGGTAACTTCAGATCCTCGAGTGCGTTTTCTTCAACATTTTTTTTACATTTTTAGCAGGTTGCCAAAATACCTGCATTTCGTTTGAAAATCTTTCAAAAAAAGTGCATGCTCAATCGAGGTTTTCATTCCTCAGCGTAATTCAGCTGTCGAAGCCAGAGGCACTAGTGTATCTTAAAAACAGGTGGGTGAAAAACTGAGAAGAGTAGACATACAATCCATGCAAATCCTAATTTTTGCATGCTAACTACACGCGAAGGTGTTCTGTTTTAATAGTTTATTAACCTTTTACATTTAATAAGAATCTCCCGCTCCAATTATTCATCCTTTCAAGTGTTAATTTCAAAATGTTGTGAATCCAAACTCACGTAAATGATGAAAGGTATTTGATTCAAAAGTTATAATAATATATTAGTTTCAGTTGCAGTCGTGTATGTGTTGCTTAAACAACGACGTTACTGTGTTGGCCCGTACAAAACAACGTACTTGAATATTATTAAGAGGCACATATTTGAAGTTTCTATACAATTTGAGCACGCGTTTTTAACACGTAACCTGAATTAAGGGGGACTAATCATGACTTCAACAAGCTCGATTTCTGATTTCCTACTACCCATCCGAAAGAACGGAAGTGGTCAAAAATAATAACATCATGCGCGTATTAATAAGCGCGCCCCTGGCGGGCGTCCCCGTTTAGGCTTTTTAACTTATTAAAAAATCGATGCTCTTATGAAGTTGATTGCAAAAGAAAATTACTGTACACAAAACGTTGTTTGTCATATGTTGCCTATATTTTCTTCAATACTATTAGTTTATTAGATACTTAGAATCTATCTGACAGGCGGTAAACATTGATACTTGGAACAATAGCATTTCAGTAATAGATGGCACCATACATATCATTTTATTGAAATATGTATTCTAACACCTAGATCACCTTGATATATTGTTATGAATTTCTTCCAAGTCCACCTCCATTTTAGTGAGCTCGATATTCTCTTAGGTAGCTTGGAGTAGAAAAGGAATATATATATATATTTACAAATATTGAATGATTTTTTTAACTTAAAGTTTAATTTTTCCAATATTTAAAAATTGATCTTGTCTTTGCGGCTCTCTTAGACGTGGATATATTAGCTAGCAATAACTATAACACGGCGCTAGTTTCACAAAGACAAAGGTGATAATAGATCCATGCTCTGGAAATGATATGGTTTATGCAACCACTCTAACGTTCATGTCTTTATCATACAGTTAAATTGTATGATTACTTTTACAGAATGCCGTGATTATCGTTCTCAGAAAAACAATCAACACAATTCTTTCAGTATCATAAGCTAAATCTGTTGTCCGTATCCATTGATTGATACGGACAGTTAGCAGATGATTTTCTCCTTTTCTACTCTCACCATTAATTGGAAATCACGCATAACATAATTCCCATCTTATCTACAATTTGTATTCATGTCAGTGTTATTCTAAAAGCTGAGAAGTGCAAAATGTACTCCATGAGTACCTACCATATCTGTAAAAGGAACATCAATCCGTGGTTTAACGAGATAAATACATCATAATGTTTATTCCCTCGGTTTGGAGTTTATATCATTATCATAACATAAATGACGCCGACTAGTTTGGGTGTTATCAGACAAAAACAATATAAAAAGAACTTTTGGCTGGTTCGGTTCTTCATGGAAAGGTTAAGACAACTATTAAAATTCATGAATCGCAAAAAAGTATGTAAAACTTTCTGTGGTAAGGACATCTATTCACATTCTTGATCGCGCGAAAAAAAAAGAAAAAGATTTAAAATGTATCCAAACTACATCTCAATATGCAACTGTATTCGATTTTCAGTTAGTTCTATTGAGATAAAACATTTATTAGAAAAACGAAGGTTACAGGTTTTTGTGAAATACGCTCGATCAAAATCTTATAATGTCAATAATAAGTAGGTAAATCATGCCTGCTATCTCAATGATAAGTAGGCATATAGTTAATTCCAGACATTTCCAGGAGACGGTTCAATTCCAAACATACATTTAATGCATCATGAAATTTGATAATGTTTTAGTTAATGTAATGCATTACTACAGTGATATTTTTCAGATAACATTATTTTGAATTTTTGCACTAATGCATTTTGATTGATTAATGATCGCATTATGCACATATCAAACGCAATTATCAACAGCGAAATTACATATGCGTTATATTTTTCTACAAAAGATATATTTTTATGTAGATGATATATAATAAGCGTGTATGTATAACTACGTTTACCATTTTGTAAACAATATAACGATATTCAACGATTTCCAAAAGTAAATTTCTCGGGATCATTCTACTTTTATAACCAGCGACTACCTCAACGGAAAAGTTGCTCGTTGGCGTTTTAAATAAAGCGGTCGGTCGGCTGTTTATGAAAGATGGCGGCATAACAATCTTTCGTCATTTAGTTTCAATACGTCCCGAGAAGAATGTACTTATTACGCCCAGTTTTGCCGCGACGTCGGTGCAACTTCCTTTTCCAAGGTACGCGACAAAAAGGGCATGTTGGAAAGTGGCGATATCCGCAGCGAAGAGTTAAACCCGTGTTGCAGCGAAATAGTAATCGCAGTGGAAACTTGTCCACAACATTTCCCCCTGGCGATAACTATATCGCCGCAACACCGGAAACATTTTGAGAGCCGCAGTACTAACGTCGTTTTCCGAATCCACCCTTTTAGAAATTATTTCCGCACCAGACGATCAACATTGCCAGAAATTATAAACCGAATATAGGTTCGCCAACCACATCAAGTTAAAGTCACGTACGGAAATGTGTTGACAACTTTTGACTTATGAGCCCACAAATGAAATATAATAAGGTCTATACAATTTCCAGATTACGATAACAGAAGTAGGTTGAGAATACATTATGACAAATTGTGAATACATTACACAAGACAAACATCTAAAAATCCGTCATTTCGATCAGATATAATTGGCATGTCATCCTTTTGCATGAGGTTTAAATGTGAAATGCATATCTTAATCGCGAATGATGCCGTTAAGAAAAGCCTATACATGCTATATTGTTGTTACACGAACCACAATTAGCAGTGTGTAATTTACCCCGAGTGATTCTAGCCCTACTTACTAATGTTTCTTTGAAAAGAATCTTATAAAAACACACGAATAAAAAAATCATTAGATATACACATGTTTATTATTGTAGGCGAACAAAAAGCAATTTGTATCACTGCTTACCGCTATCGAAAAAAGATGATACCGCTTTATTATGAAAACGTGGCCTATGAAAATATCATTGGCGTTGAATTTCACGACCTTTCGATAACAACCCTATAGCCCTTAAACAAATGAAAATGACTGGCATTGCGCATAATACAATTAAGTATTTATTGTGGTGGAAAGATAAACCCTCCATCATGCTATTTGTTGCTATTGTCAGCAAAAGAACAACTTTTAAAAATTGAAATACACAATAATGTACATTCCAATCAATCGTGCTTTTATCTTTTTTACACATGTAAACATCCATAAGAGAATTCATAAGAATACAAAATGAAGCGCATTCCGATAAATGATTTATATTTTTTAATGTAAATAGCTCGTGACTTTGCTTTCCGTGCATGACCCGGACCTTATGAGGTTAAAAATACAAACAAAATCAGTAACATTCTGAAGTTTGCGTGTTATCGCTATTAATTCTCCAAAACGTGTATAAACTTGCGTAACAAACCGCTTCTGTATCTTTCCTTAACAATAAAACGAGACTCTATTGCCATACTTAAAGAAATCCCGACCATCAAAAGTAAAACATTTATTTTAATACATTGCCGATCCAATGTTATTTAACTAAGCATCTTACATCACTTCCTAAGTAATACGAATGGAAGCTTGAAATATAAACAGGTCAGCAGTTTCCTTTTTGAACAAAGCATTTTCAAGCCATGGTATAACTGAACGGTTGTAGGGCAAAAGCCCCGTAGGGAAGAAGCCCCGCGATTTTTGTCGCTAGGGCGAAAGCCCCGCGATACTTTAACGTGCAACCTTTCACGACTCAAATACATAATCTCATTAAAAGGCCCTGTTACTATTATGATCGGATCAGCTGGATGCTTGTATGGATATATAATTTTCGCTATTGATTACAACTCAATAATTGCAATCAGCGATGAGAATTCAACATTTCTATAGTGCCATCGTTTTATAATAATAATTATTCAAAGCCATAAAACCAAAAATATTGGCACTTATTGAACTAAAAAGGATTAAATTTATTTTTGAAATCGCGGGGCTTTCGCCCTAGCTGCCAAAATCGCGGGGCTACTGCCCTAGGGGGCTTTTGCCCTACGTGGCTTTTGCCCGCGCACCATAACTGACCATTTGCAGATAGAGCAAGATCATCATCCCCAATCTCTGCTTTACAAAAGGGTTAAATAATAATGATCATTCATGGTATAAGACTAAAATATATCCATATCTTAAGGCTATACTCGTCGGCATTCATATATTAGTTCAGTATATAAAACATTTGTTGAGTTATTGTTCCGACATTTTATAACAAACAATGCTCAATATCTGACAGTACAAAGCTCATTTAGTAATGGGGACGAAAACACCTTGATTATGGCATACACACCAGATCCACAATCTAAACAGGTCACAGGACAGATCTAATGAATTACAAACATTCATTAGTCAGTTTAATGGATCTATTAAATCGAAAACTCATGTGGACGAATTATTGATAATCACGATAATATAAAGAAAATTAAAGGGAAAAGAAAAAGTATAATTCATTTTGTTTTCAAATTTACTCATTCATGTGTTCTTTGACAATCTAAACAAAACGATAGTGCGATCGTGATGCAATGAACTAATATTTGCATAAACATCACGTTAAATTGGACATGAGCCGCGTCTTGTGTTACCGAAAGAGTCGACAGGACAAGCTCCCTTTCACTTATTATTAGAAACACCTACACCGATTTTGTGTTGGTGCTTATTACTACTTGGATAAATAAATTAGGGCTAAACAGAAATATAAGACCATATGACTTACGCATCTTGCAGATCACGTTACAACAAGAGGTATTGCGTCACTTTAGCAATAAGAGCGGGTTTGCCCAAGGAACAAATATCCTCCTAACGCCTGCTCTGTTTACATGTCAGAGTTGTACACTATATTTCACTTAATGAACTCTAACGCAATAAGTATCGATGAAAACGTGAGTGACGACTGGGCAATTAAGTTAATAACCGAATGGTGGGTTTTGAATAATATGATTTGTGTCGACCTTTGGTGAACATATCCTGGTCATGTTTTCAAGACTTTATTTTCAGAGTTTACTTCGATGAGCAACGCTGCGAAAAAAAGCTCTTCTTTGTCGAACTAAATACGTTTGCGTTGATACATTTTAAACTAGTTTAAACTTAAATATATATAGGCGAACCTGGAAATGTATATGATTGCAGGAATGTTTTCAGGATGTATAAACGACTGCTGTATTTACTATCCGTGCCTTATAGCGAATGTTTAAGGTCGCAACGACTTAGTTTATGTCATTCCAAACAGTTCATGATTAGCCTACTGGCACACATTCCCGCAATTAGTTGGGAGTACAATGAGTGTTAGATAAGGGCCTGTCCATATTGGGAGATGATACCTTATGAGAAACCGAAAAACGCGATTTCCTTAAAAATGCAACGAGCGTTTAGGCAGCGTTTTGAGGTCTTCATAAGACATTAATTGGAAAACTTGGTTTGTTAGGGGGGAACGCGTCGAATGTGGCCAGGCCCTTAAACCGCATATTGCTTTTACATAAAAAACTCAAGTGATGCAACTGTAAGCAAAATTTAAAGAGTCCTATCATAACAACTATTCAATGTTAATTATGAATATGCTCAAATGGTTGAGTGTCTATCGGCAGACGGATCCTAACATATCATTTTGAAAAGTTGCAAATGAGACTTTAGTGTACCGTCCACACGGCGCTCGCTATTTGCATCGAGCGGTGAGCGCCATGTGGACCCAGCTTTAGCTTCAAATATGCCAATTTAAGCTTCCTACAGATATAACAAACTTCTACTCATGTCTATAGACATGCAGTTTAGACCAAAAATATCCGTAAGATGTGATATATGTTGTTTTAGGATGTAGTATTTTAAGTTTATTGAGCCAAAAATAAAGGATGAGTAAATCTCTCAAAATATGCACCAACAATTGGATTTTTTTATTGATGTTCGACATTGTATCATTTTTAGCATTACAGAAACCTTCAAATCTCACATATGCTCAAGCTGTTGCGATGGACCAGAAAAGAAAAACGTAAATAATACAAAATGCTTTGTAGCTTGAATTTATTATTAACAACTTCATCTTTAAAAGGGTACATCATACATGTGTAAGTAGAGCATGTCAAATTTGTAACGAGTTTATATATAATAGATTGTATCATTTTTCATCATAAACACCTGTATATATTATACACGTATTAACTCTCACATAATAAACTCAAATGGATGAAAAACAGAGAAATGCTAGAGACACATTCCAACTGAGTGTAAAAAGATACTTCTAGTTAGTTGGATATTTTTTCTTAATTTTCTACTGTAAGTGCGAAACTAGGCGAAGCGCACGGAACGCTGTGCTACTTTTTTCACAAAATAATTATGCGCTGCAAACTTTTGCTTGATGTAACATTAACATTTTGCATTTAATTTGGCAACGGCGGCGTAAGGATTTGTCATTGTACTTGCATTAAACCTTGTGGCGTACATAGTGATTTTACGGCTCCGTTGTTTTACAAGTATCTCCTCGTGTCTTTTCAGCTATGTGTGATTGAAGGAATTGAACACGAACTTTGCCTCAGCAACGAGCCATAAAGTCTACACTCTCAAAGAAAAGGATCACGTTCAAGAGGGCAAAACGCGCAATTCTGTTTCAAGAAAACCCTAGCATTGCAGCCCCGCGTTGACACCACGTAATAATAAAACGCAACTGCATATAGCATTAGCCACCATTTGGCCCTATGAACTTACTGTGTAAATGGGGAGAACTCTCGATGGTTGGAGAGGAGGGGAAAGAAGAGAGACTGTGCATTAGATATCCGGAAACATTTTTGGATAACGAACAGAAGTGCGTTTATGGGGATCCGGTGCATATATTTGATAAAGACTGGAATCAGAAATCATTATGTTATCATAAGTAAATAGCTGCATTGAGTGCGAACATCCAGTCTCCATTAGCGCTTTGCTTCCAAGGAAGAAAAGTGTTTTAATATATACGCACAATAAATGATCGGAGAAATTAAGCTTAATAACGTGATAATTTATAAGAAAAGGAATTGAATTTTTAAATGCTTAAATTAAAACCAACTATTCAATATCAATAATCGTTGAAAAACGGACAGAGGAAGGAAAAGTATATTAGAATATAATAAATTGCGATTTCAACATGAAGACTAAAGGTAAACTTTAAATTGGATACATTAGAAAAAGGCGTAACAATCTCATATGATTCAAAGATATCACTAAATAGCAACAATCGCCAAAGTTTAAAAGTGAATCAATATAAAATCACAATGGATTACTCCGTACTCAATTACACAGACACCGACAACTACACGGTTTTCGATATATCGTTCAACGAAACAGACGATGGAAATACCGTTTCATCTCCAAGCGGAGGACGATGTTCCTATGGCATGGAGCTATTTCGCTACATCGCAGAAGTATGGATCGCTATGCCCATTGCGTGTTTTGGAATCATTGGGAACATCCTAGCTTTTATCGTACTCTGTAACCACAAACAAAAGTTGACCACGACTATTATCCTGCAATGTCTTGCTTTTGTGGACACACTTATTCTACTCGCCGTTATTCCAACGAGATCGTTTTGGTATTCGTATATATGTATGGGTTTCCCAGCGAACTATAAAGAACCATGGAAGCTGATGTTTCGCTGGGTCTATCCCATGATTTTCGTGTTCCGAATGATGGATACATGGCTTATAACGTTCCTTACGTTGGATCGTTGGATTGCCGTTTGTAAACCGCTGCATGCACCTCGCTTATGTACCAAACGCTCGACGTACATACGTCTTGTCATTCTGATCATTTCGGCGATTATTCTGGCACTACCACGCTTCTTCGAGAGCACCCAATATGGATTCTTCGACGTCGGCAAGAAAACCACCGTTCTACAGGATTTTCGATGGTATATCATACTATACCAAGTGGTATTGTTCTTTCTTGGTATGTATCTCATACCCATGATTCTCCTGGTTGTCCTCAACATACAACTGATCCTTGCGCTGCGACGTGCCAACGCTGGCTTCGCTGGAAGACGTCATAGTCAATCGTCGACGTCTACACAACGTCGCGGGATTACCGTCATTGTGGTTACCGTAGTAACAACCTGCATAATATGTAATCTATTAGCGATGGTCTCTCATCTCATGTTATCTATTGAGAAGATCGCAGTGGACAATGAAGATTTAGTGGCGTCAGTTGAACAAGCGCGACGTCCACTGTCAGTTATAAACAATATATTCATCGTGTTAAATTCATCCATTAACTTCTTATTGTATTGCTTCTCGAGCAAGAATTTCAGAACGATTACATACAATACGTTGTGTTGTTTACCGCAGTGTCGTAAAATTCGCAGGACCACGAACCGGTTTACGTCACAACAAAGTTCGAACACGTACGACACGTACGTACCGCTGCGCCAAACTAACGGAACCTCAAACGAAAATGGAGTCAAATTACAGAAGTTTATAAACTCGTCTTAATGATGAGGCAAGCTGAAGACTCTTGGATACAGGTCGTGGATGGTTTTGATCATGCGGAGTTTGTATATATTTGGGCATTTCGTAGAATAGCTGTAAAGCAGGTTGTATTTTGTAATGAATATTATTAGCTGTCGTTTTTCCATTAAAAGGTCTATTAAATAAACGGACACTATTAACTGTTATATAGTTTAGTATATCTTATAGTAGATTAGTATATTATGCGATCCAATTAACGAAGGATACGTGCTAAAATGACTTTATGTAAATGTTTATGCTTTCTTAGGAAAAATACTAAGTTAGTCTTTATCTTCATTTTACCGGAGATTATACAAATCGATTTATAATAATAATATATGTAATACACGTTGTATGTGTATATTTTAGTGGTTGGTGTTCAGATTGTACATTGTTAGTATTATAAGAGTTATAATTGTATACTTTTATATCAAATGTAAAACTATATACGAGCAACGTTTATAATTAATTAAGAGTTAAATATTTGAAGAATATTTTACGCCGATCTATATCATGTCCAATCAGAGATAACTAAAGCTGTGTTCACGCAAAACAGGCAAAACATTGCTCGTGACCTGTTTGTTATGTATCCTATACCAATCTCACTTGTATTTCATTGCTCGAAATTCAAACACATACATAACGCGCTTTCAAGTGACATTTAAAGTGACATTGGAAAAAAATACATAACAAGCCGGTTTCGAGCAATATTTTGCCTGTTTTGCATGAACGCGGCCTAATGTGCGACATAATCTCAATATTTGCATTGGTAGATCTATCTGTTGTGGTACAGTTTAATTATCATAAAAACAATGTAATTTAATATATTTCTTATTTCTATAAACTTTGTTGCAGTTTGCTTTAAAGCAACAAGCAAAAACCTCAAATCAAGATTTCAGAAAAACGATATCCTGTCATTGATTATGGTGATTTTTATTTTTATTTATTTTTAATCCTTTACAATAGTTTGTCAATAAACCTTACATATATATATATTATCGGAAATATTGTGCTATTAAATTAATTATCTCACAATAGACCGAATAGTAATTGGCATTAGGTTCTTTAAATAATTGTTGTTCAAATATATACGCAGAACATGTATTTTTTGTCATTTCCTGGACAATCGGAATCCCAAGTAACTGGCATGAATTTATATTTTGTTTACTGGAGTTTTAATTAATTTTTCATAGATAAAACTTAATGTTAAGTTTAATCAACATCCTATATAAGTATAATCGAAATCTGAAATGTATGAACCATCTGAAATGTCACAACAATTGAGACACTAATCAGAATTATAAGACATAGCAGTCGATGGATTATTCTTCGACTCAATCAATATTTTGAAAAAAAAAAGAAGCAATATGAAACAAATCTAAAAAGCGGAATATTCTGCGTTAGCTGCGGTTTTGAAGACAATGAAATCATTTTCACCCTTTATTTTTACTAAATATATTTTCTTATTTCGCAGTGATCGCAGAAAATTCCGAGAAGTGCCAGTTCGTTATATTATTGATAACATCAGTAAATCCACTAATAGATGCATGATTCTAAGATGAGGGTACGGGGTATTTTGAATCATATCTGAGAAGATAGCCGTTGTATTTCATATAAAAGAAAATGAAATACATAAGTTAAGGAATAAAGATGGAAATCATTCGTAGTGCCAAACCAAACTTTGATATAAAAACAAATTATGACATGATACATAGTCACCCTGTATGTGCATAAAAATTGGCAAACGTTACATATATCTATAATTAATTTCCAAACCTGGCTAAGAAACCATGATCAATTAATGATATAACTCAATTTAAGGGTTCCATATGAGTAGTGTAGGCCATAACATTAACAGGTCAATTCCCTACTGTAATAAGTCAGAAACATTCGATCAATGCAAACACTTTTAAACAAGACAAAATCCATTACAGGGACAGGCCACGCGACAGTAAGAAATAAACGAAACGTTTAAAAAAGTTATGTTTCGAATTCAGAATGAAACAGTTTACTTTACGATAAAACGCTTGTTTGGATAATCCTCCAGTCTGGTCAGACAATTCGGAAGAATTTATACGCTCCCTTCAATTTTAGACACATGTAGACAGGCCAGACTTATAAAAACCGTTCAACTTTTTTTTATAATTCATGTTTTTGTGACAATTTAATTGAGTGTATATTACCATGTTATTTCATTAAATGTCATCGCTGTGAATATATTTATATGATCAACGCTGTAACTATGTAAAGTTGAATTAAAAGCCGCAAAATGTTTTATTCGCGAATGAATTACCGGTATTGTTCCTGTGATTAAATATGCGTGTGTTATCTTGAAGAACGCGTATAAAGGTTAGTGAATTGTCATTGTAATCCAACAAAATATTAATAACCATTCATAACATGTACATTTTCATGTTAACATGTTGTATGCATCTTTAATTTATTATTGTAAAAACTGTTTTGTATGTGAATAATATATGTATCATGTTGAAATTAACGTTTTATTTGCTTCTTTTATGCCCTACATACACAGGAGTACCCAGCGATTTATTCTGTGAAATATCTATTCTTTTCAAATATCTATCTTGCAGGTGTTACGGTCAGGAAAACCCCCCTGGTCAAATAAACCCGTGGGGTTTTCGTGACTGCATTCGCATGCGGGCAGGAAAACCTGCCTGGTCACAGAAA
>LQRL01128411.1:5577-17173 GCA_001703475.1 Hydroides elegans
GTGGCCGAAAGTGTCAAAAGGTATATCTACAGACCAAGACCTTTCATCTGAACCTATTCACATATCTCTACGACAATACGTTACAAAGATACAGCATGGAAAATCTCATGTGTCGAAAAACCGCTGTTTTAGGAAGTTTGGCCATATTCGACCATCTTCCGGTAACCGAATCTGGCCAAAACTGTCAAAAGGCACATCTACACGCCAACACCTTTCATATGAGCTTATTCAAAAGCCTCTACCACCATCGTTTACAAAGAAACAGCCTGGAAAGCTCATGCTACGTAAACCCGCTGCTTTTGGACATTTTTGCCAAATTCAGCCATTTCCGGTCTCTACGATTTTCCGATATAAAGATACAGCCTGGAAAAAAATCGATTACGGACAGACGGACGGACACCCCAAATCTATAGGTTCCTAACATTTGGGGTTGGGGCCTTAAAAAACACCAGCCAGAGGGATGGAGCGACCCATCGGGTTCGTGGCCCTAGGGCATATTCGGCCATCTTCCGGTAACCGAATCTGGCCAAAACTGATAAAAGGCACATCTATATGCCAACACCTTTCATATGAGCCTATACACAAGCCTCTTCGACCATCCTATACAAAGGAACAGCCTGGAAAAGCTTATGTTACGAAAACCCGCTGTTTTTGGACGTGCATGTTAAATTCAGCCATTTCCGGTCTCTACGACTTTCCGTTACAAATATACAGCCTGGAAAAAAATCGATTACGGACAGACGGACGGACACCCCAAATCTAAAGGTCCCTAACCTTGGGGGTTGAGGCCTAAAAAACACCTGCCAGAGGGAGAGGGCGTCTCATTGCTTTCGTGGCCCTAGGGCATAAAAATTAAATCATGTCCAATCACTAAATGTATATACGAGTTTTCAAACCAACCTAATAGATAAGGCTCATTCCTAGAAAATCGGGCAGAAGCTACCGCCCCATATAGTACAAATGAATCGATCACCGACAGACGGACAGACAGGCGGACGGACATCCCAAATCTATATGCCCCAAATCTTTGAGTTTGGGGCCTAAAAATCAATCTGAAACTCTGGATGTTTCGGGGTTGTGTATATAAAGTAACATTTCTCGTCAAATCACATTGCTTGCATTCCTATTTATCTGGGGGACGTTACTATAGCATGACGTAGGTTTGTCTGGAAGAATTATATTTTCGTGTCAGACGAGTTGTTTTTTAAAGTTTTCCAAATTGGGCGATAATTAGATAACCATTCCAAATAAAATGCCTGTCATTACAAAACGCTCGGCAAATACAGGTTAAATAAAAGCCAAATAATAAATGGTCATTGTATTGTCAAAATGTCTATTTTAGTAATATAATTACGTTGTTATTGATGATTTATTTTAATGATTTTGTTTTGTTTACATCTCCATGTTGGAATGAAATGCGAAATAAAATGTCTTTTCTATTTACTTTCGGGAAGTGATATCAAAAATAAGAAATGCATTTTAAAGTAGTTGGCTATAAGATACATTTAGTTTCCGATACCAAAGAAAAACTAACAAATATATAAAGTTTCAACTTATTTACATATTATTGCATTTTCTTTAAAACAAAAATATTATTGAAGGCTATGACGCTGGTGAAACGCTGATCATGCACTAGTTCACGTCATGTGTACTTTAAGGAACTAGGTCACTAAAGTTCCGTTTTTCCGGTTAGAACATAGCTCGTTTGCAGCAAATTTTAAGAATTTAATTCTGGGGTGCACAATGACGACCCTGGAACCCAAGTCGACATTCCTCTTAAGCCAATTAATTTTGAGAAAACCTGACAGAAATGGTCGAATTCTGTCGGGAAAAGTGTCAAACTTTGGTTCAAAAGCTAAACACATGTCAAAGGAGAACAAGGTAATCTATGCATCAAAATCAAGAAAAAATCATTTAAAAATCATTCTTATTATTTTTCATATCCTTAAAATGTAATGATTAGTACGAAAATTGGCAAAAAGCCCGCGTTTTAGAAGTTTTATATGCTACAGAAAATTTGAAAAATTGCAAAGAAAATAAAGGTAATAATAAGGTTCAAAGAGGTTCTCAGGTCAATACGTTGACTTTAGTCATATAATAGTGCTGGTCTCTGCAATTCCCAGCAGGACGAACCAAGACCACAACGCGTGCATACGCATTGTATTAACCTTGTAACAACTGGCTAGCGTGATGATTATTAGAAACAAATGACGGAATAAAATGGTAATTTCGTTATGCATTATATGGTTAGCTGCTGAATGGTTATAACAGTTAATGATAGGCGGCGCGTTTTTCAGCTTTGCCTTTTATAATGAATATTGTTTGAATTAGGCGCAGCTTCTTCAGCTTAGCCTTGATTAGCTTTTTCAGCATTGGAATGGTTAGGGGAAATAATAATTACATTATATGGCAAGCGTCCGGAAAGTGCTTTTGAAAAACTTTCCGAAACCTATGTTTGTATAATATCTGTCGATTTAATAATCAACAGAAGCTAGTAGATTTTCATGTTTGACCCTATCCTTGAAATGAGAGGATGGGAGGATGCTTTGGGGCTTATTGTCAGTGCAGTTAGTAGCATTTTGAATAATCTCGTTGGTCACCACAGGATCTTCACTTTCACGATTTTGATTTGTGTTTTCGAAAAGTGCTGAAATGACTTCAAGATTTGTTTAAACAATTCAGCTTCAAGTTTTTGAATAATTTTGAGAAGGTGGCTATGTTTTAAAAGGGACAGCTTGAGTTCAGATAGTAATGTGCAAGAAAAAACTTTAGTGTCTAGCTTTTCTTGCTTTAAATTTCGATTGACATTTTTCGTTTTGAACGAGCCATACTCTAGAAAAATTTTGTTTGGAGGCAGTATGACTCTTTCGAAAGCTATACTATTGCATATAATTTCCTTTTGTTTTCGATTAAAAACCCTTTTTTTGGTCTGTCCTTTTAAAACGGAAGAACACAATTTTATAAACAAAACTAAATTATTTTTTTTTAAACATAATGTAATTATTCAGTAAAATGTATGCATAATCTAATCAATATAATATAAAGAGCGACTTGGAGATAAAATCATGGATAAAAACTATGCTATAAGATAGCACTATAATAACTGGTTAAAAGTGACGTAAATAACCAATAGTTTTTTCGAGTACTTAAGTACAGCGTTTATAGAACTTATTTTTTCTGTGTATGGAAGTTGGTATTTGTGCATAGAAGAAGGCTCGCCGTAAAATATTAAGGCCAAACAAAGTTAAACTTAAAATACTATGGAATTTTAAATATATACTCAAAACAATAATAAACAGATTACACCTTGGATATACATTACAAAATAATTGTTTGAAAAAAAACTTTCGAAATAATAGACATTATAAAAAGGATTCTTTGATTAAAATATTGGAGTAAAATATGGAATTTTAAACAGTTTTCGAAATATGTTCCAATATGATAATGAATACCTATTAACTCGCTTTTAATATAGAGGATACTTGTCATACAATGGATATTAGCTTTATAATCATATTTGTAAAGGGAACAACATGGAATCCCCACGATATATTACTCGTCTAAGAGTCAAATCATCAGCAAATCCAGAAATGAGTTCGAATTTGGACGATATTACTGAAATGAAAATGCCGAGCAAACACAAGAGCTTGATTTTGAATCGCTTATCAATTGCGTAGAATCTAAAGACTCGAAAATATTAATTTCAATCTTAGAAAACCAAAATGTAAAAATGAAAGAAATGTGTTTTGGAATAGACTATTTCAAAATGAAATTAAAAGCAATTAACAGTCGTGTCAAAGACAATGAAGAAAAAATCGCAACCCTAGAGCAGGATAAGAAAGAGAAAGATACCAAAATTTCGAAATTAAAAACCAACATTGCCGCCCTTCAAAAAAAACAAACAGAAAACTAATGTCCGAAAATGACAGTGTCAAACAAAGTGTTGAGAACCAAGGGATATATATATATATATATATAAGACGCAAATGTGTGGTTTTTACCGATGTCAAGGAATCAGCAAACTACGAAAACCCTGTAATCACAGTAGAATTGGTACTCACGGACAAAATGAAACTGAACAATATTGAAGTGAAAGAGGTCTATAGGCGTGGTCCGTAGAGGAGCTCAGGACCTCTACGACCTTTGATAGCAAAGGTTAGATCGGTTAACCAAAGTACAGCAATACTACGAAATAGTTCCAATCTTCGTGGCCTAGGAATATACGTTTTCGAAGACTTGCCTCCGCAGATTCTGGAAGCCCAACGCCAACTTGTGCCAGTGCTACGTGTCGCAAAACAAAGCGATAAATCAGCCAAGCTCACAAAGGATAATCTGGTCTACAAAGGCTCAATATACTCCATTCGTCAGGCTTACTGCTTTGACTTTTTGGATAATTTGGGCACACGGCTAACTAGTAGGGGCACGCTATTCCACGGACAATTGAGCAAATTGTCCAATTTGTACCCAACCAAGATCCAAGACAGAGGGCTAACGTTCAACAGCAGCAAACAAGCGTACCAATACCGGAAGGCAGTGTACAACAAGGAACCTGAAATAGCGGAGCGCATTTCTAAGGTGCAAGAGTCCCTAGAGGCTGAGCACCTTGGTTCACTCGTGGAGGCTACATCAGATTGGAACAACAACCAAGGCGATGAAGGAAATTGTAAAGAAGAAATTTATACAAAACCCCGATCTACGAAGCTATCTGGTATCATTTCCCGACCTTCCCATCGTCGAGTGCAATATGTACGACTCATTTTGGGGGGTCGGCTGTAGCCTACCAGATGCTGAAAGAAAGTTTTCCGTTGTCACGGAAACAAACAATCACCTTGGTAAGATTTTACACGAGGTCAAATTAGAAATACAATAAAGGTGAATACTATACTGAAGTGCAAAATTACTTGAGTTGAAGTGTGATCTGTTCGTGTTTATTTATAGGCATTTTGTTGTTTTAACATATATGTCAGAAACATAACAAATATCATTTTCAGTAGTTTTGATGTTTATTGTACTAAATACAAGTATAGGTAAACAAAACAATGTTTAACACTAATGATAATGAAACTAAATACCGAAGCCGCAAACTTTCAATGAAACATATACATGGATCAATAAAATGCATAAGTCTAAATTGTAGGGGTTTAAGGGATCGATCGAAACGGTTGACTCTTTTCCATTTCCTAAAACAGCAAAAAGTGCTATTATATTGCTACAAGAGACCCACTCTAAAACTGAAGACGAAGTCATCTGCCAAAAGAAAATTCGAAACACATAAAATACAAAATACTTTTCAATCATAGTGGTGATAGAACAGCTGGTCAAGCAATAATCCTTAATCTCGATTCTATAAGCATTATAAAAAGCAGAATAGGCAAGTCAGATAGAATACAATTCTGTGAAATAGAGACAAACGGAAAGCAATTACTCTTCATTAATATCTATGTGCCAAACACGGACACTGCTAGAGTCGAATTCCTCGATAATTTAAAAACGTTCTTAGTTCATAAAATAACATGACAAAACCTTGTCATAGGCGGAGATTTTAATGTAATAATTAATCCTACATAGACAAAATAGGTGGAATAACTGCGCAAAAATAGTATAAACACTATAATCTCGCTTCAGCAAGATCTTAATCTGGTTGAAATATGGCGAACGCAATATCCAAATCAACGAGAATTTACATGGTATCAAAAAAACTCGAAAATACGCTGTCGTCTAGATTATTTTCTGATTTCAAAAGGTCTAATTAACTCTATAATAAACAGTAAGATCTATAATGCCTAAGATCTAAATTGAACATGAGCCTATTCCTATATAACGACTATATAACAAGAGTATCGCAACTGATAAATAATAAATGGAACGAACACTCTGACATCGATGATTTAAGAGTACGGTGGGACTTACTAAAATACGAGGTCGAAAAAATATTATATTTCCCATTCCAAACACTTAGCAAAATCCAGGCGACAAACAGAATCCTTACTCATAAGCAAAATCAACTCACTTGATCACAAGATAATAAATAATACAGCAACTGAATCAGCTAAAATAGCTTCGAACAACTCGAGCACGAATACGAAAACATACAAGAATTTTAACACAAAGGTGCATATATACGATCAAAGATCCAAGTGATAGAGGAAGGCTAGAAGAGTTCTAAATATTTCTATAATCAAGCCAAACAGTCATTCGACAAAAAAACTATCACGAGACTAGAATGCGAAAACAAAGTTATAAAAACTGAACCAAAGGAAATTTTACAAGAATTGAAATGCTTTTATTCAAACCTTTATTCTTCCTCAAAACCGAACCTGGACGATCAGACCTTTACCCAGATACAACATCTTCAAATGCCTCAATATGACGAAAAAAAACAGCTCTTGATTCCCCGATATCTCTAAACGAATGTGAAGAAGCACTTAAACCAATGCGAGAAAACAAATCACCAGGACAAGATGGTTTAAGCTACGAATAAAATTGGTCCGATATTTTACAAAACCCTCCAGTGTTCATTAGATAAACTTTCACAAATGCCATCACAAGGACGAGCAGTTATTACACTCCTACAAAAACGGGGGGGAATGAAGCTTTCATAAAAAACTGGCGCCCTATCAGTCTTCTTAATTGTGACTAATTTTTTTTTCATAAAAACACTTTCAAGGCGAATTCAACCCTTCCTCCCTAAGCTTATACACCCCGACCAAGTTGGTTTGTACCAAATAGGTTTATAGGAGAAAACATAAGATACATTGAAGATTTGATAGACTACTGTAGTCTGCTGCGAAAAAAAATGCATCATATTAAATATTGACATTGAGAAAGCGTTTCATTCTCTCGAATGGGACTTCATATTGTTGCCCTAAACAAATATAATTTCGGACAAAATATTATTAAATGGATCAAAACATGCAACAAAAACATCTTCTCAACACTAATTAATAACGGATTCACGTCCGGTTGGTTCGGTATCTATAAATGCGTCCGTCAAGGATGTAGCCTTTCATGTATTCTACTCATTCTTTCTATTGTAATCATGGCTTCACAAATAAGAAATAGTATATTACTGGCATTACAATTGGTAAATACGAAAGAAAACTCGTTCAGTTTACAGATGTATCCTAGAAAATATAAAAAGCGTCAAAAACTCACTCTTAAGTATTTCAGCAAGTTCTCCGGACTTAAATTAAACATGGAAAAGAGCATCCTTTTCTAGGTCGGGACATGGAAAACCCCAAACATACCTCAAAATATTCAAGTTACTGTCGAACACGGATCTATTAATGTTTTGGACATGTACGTAGGATATGATAATGCCAAAAATATCACAGACAATTTTACTTAAAACCTCACTGCAATGAAAATTAAATTCAATATATGTACCTTTCTCAACCTTACCCTAATAGGACGAATATATATTTCAAAAGCATTTGGTATAAGTAACCTTACTCCATGAGTATGACCGAAACCCCATTAAACATACTTCAATGAACAACCCAATGAATCCCAAACAATAATAAATAGGTTTATATGGAATAATAAACCACCACGAGTTAAACACAAATCTCTCATGGCATCCCATGAACAATGTGGCCTAAAAGCTCCCGATATGGTTAACCAATATAAGACTCTACGCGTTGCATAGTTAGCAAGCTTATCAGATACAGATCCATGGTGCTCAATTGCAAATATATTTTTCGATGAATACGGTCGTTAAGATTTCCTTAAACAATGTAATTATGATCTAAAGTTGCTTTATTCCCTACCACCATTTTATAAAAACCTGATGCTATATCTAAAAGATATATGGAAAAAATATGGAACAATAAAGATATAACTATAGAAGGAAAATGTATTTTCTGGAAAACATGGAAGAATCGAGGAATTGTTTTTATCCAGGATTATTTAGATTCAGATAATAAAATGTTATCCCTTACAGACTTAAATCAAAAATATGGTACTCCTATGGATATTATGAAATATAATAGTCTTGTTTCTGCAATTATTTATGTAAACAGATTTGATTTTGAATATAGCACTATAAAATATAACAGTGATATTCTAATCGACTTCGAAAACATATTATTTCTTTCCCATAATGATATTTATATACCATTTCAATGTGAAAAGTCTTAACTATTTTACAACGAATTTATAAAATACTTATCTGAGGAACCAACTAGTATCGCCTACTGGCAAAAGCATGCTGAAGTGTCTACTAAAGAATATATTCAGAGTTTATCTCTCGTTAGAGCAAGTTGTAAAGAGGTTAAATTAGTTGAATTCCAATATAATGTTTTACATATTTTTGTCAATGTTAACCGAAATTTGTTTAAATGGGGGCTTATCAATAGCCCTAAATGTGTCTATTGTGAAAATGAAGACTCCAGATTACATTATCTCTTCAGATGTGAAAACGTGAACAATTTTATTGAACAAATCATAGACTACATTAACATCTATATTGAGCATGAAATAACATATAGTGAAAAGGAGTATATTATTGGTGTGAGAGAAAAAGCGTTGAACCATATTTTTATGATTATTAAATATACCATTTGGTTAATGAAAAACTTGGGTAAACCTTTAAATAAAAATACATTCCGCGTTCAATTGTATAAGCGTATAAACGCAGACGAGTGCTATAAATCAAAGCGTATTTTTACTTTGAAATGGAAAACTGTTCATCTCTGTACAGTAATTTGAAAAATTTATTCAAATAGCAATATATTGTTACTGCATGTAATTCTATCATACATGAACAAAACATTATGTATGTTATGTAAGTGATCGGCTTGCTATGAACTGAATTATTGTATAAGCTATGTATGTATACACTAAATGTTAAAAAAAGAAATTAAAAAAAAGAACCCCTTTCGATTTCTCAGGTTTAGAATCTAGCTGAGAAATATTGGAAAACACCTTTTTTTGCATTTATAGCCTTGGATTCTAGAGCGAAAATTTACTGTAAAGCTTGCATATTCACTTTTTTACTCAAGACATAGGCATGATTTACTACATCAAAATCTGCTGTGATTGCAATTGATTTACCGCATAGGAAAGCTTGAATTCTAGACTCAAAACTGTTAGCGAAACTTGCTCTTTTTCTTGCTGACATGCCATATAATCGGAATAATGCATTTGATTGAGACGTTACGTGGATTGGAGGCAGTTTGTTTGCATTTCGAATGAATTCTGTAATATTTCCATTTGCAATGTGGTGCTTTGTTTTTGTTTGATTTCGTTTTGAATAATCTGAGACATGCGGATTCCACACATATGCGGATCTTTAGGGTAAGTCGTACAAATATCATGATTATCAATAGAAGTTTGGTTAAATGTTATTGACAAAACTGTAAAAAATACATCTGCTTGCTTGCCATTGAATATCAAACAATCATTACATTACCTAAACAAATAATCAAAATTGGACAAACTAAACCTCTGTACTACTTACGAAATTGGAAAAAGGTATGATTAGTTGCGAGGCTGTATCATATATCATGTGGTAAATATAGGTGTGTGCATTCTGTATATATTGTATTTTATTCGCAATTCTAACGCGAATTTATGGGGACCGCTCAAATAGACGCTAGCATCAGTGACGTGTGTAAATCTTTACACTGGCTCCCTGTAGAGCAAAGGGTTAGCTTCAAAATAAACACTCTTGTGTACAAAGCATTGCACAATAGCGCCCCCACCTACGTATCGGATATGCTCGCCTTGAAAGAAAACCGTCGGTCACTCCGTTCGTCTGACACACAACTGCTAGAACAACCAAAGTCAAACCTCAAATACGGTGACAGGGCATTCTCTGTTGCCGGACCAAGGGAATGGAACAGACTACCAGTAAAGATTAGAACTGCAAGCTCTCTTATATCATTCAGAAAACAGCTCAAGACATATTTATTTCGAATTGCATACGAAACCGGTTAACTCAGTTTATAAATGTATTGTCTTAATTTTGTATCAGTATCATAAAGTTTTATATGTTATTTGAATATATTATCATTATGCATTCTTTTAGTAAAGTTTAAATTGTTGCGCTTAGAGCTGTGCTACATAAGCGCATTATAAAAATCATGTAATAAATAATAATGTAATAAATGTCTTAAGAGCTGTTTGGTTTAAAAAAAGGCCGATGGGTGTATATATATAGTTTTATAATTTTACAGGACCAGCTTCGAACAGTTGATAAATGTTTAGAGACGCTAGTTTAGATATTGAAATGTCTTTTTTAAAAAGTGTGATGATTATTCATACTTTCATTAAATTATAAAATATGCGTAGTTTCTTCTTCTCCACATGCTATGATACTTGTTCCACGTAAATGTGAAATGCATTAAGCTTATTGCTCACGTTCCTTTTATATCCGACAATTGAAAATCAAAACAAAATGCATTACTTTTTGCCCGTCGACACGGCGATTAAGTTATGCAAAACCCTGTTTTGATTTTATAGTTTGGTCACGTTTGCTTAATATTGATTTTGTGCTGGGTTGGACGCCGACCAGCAACTAGCAATTTAGGTGAGACAGGACACCATAATAATGGTACAAGAAATAAAAGTCGCAGAGAGCGAGAAATAGAGTCATTGAGGAGAGATCTCAAAAATCTAAAACAACGCTTCAAGGTAGCAAATGAGTCGGAAAAGACAACATTAAGCGGTTTGAGAAAGGTGACGCGAGAAAAGCTAAAGAGCCTTCGAAGAGCGGAGTGCTCCACGAAAAAGTGGAGAGAGTGACAAAGAAAGCGTGCCATGTTTACGGCTAACCCTTTTCGAACAATAACGAAGCTGTTGGGGGATAAGCGGTCGGGAACGCTTAAGAAGTCTAGGGACGTGATAGAAGACTACCTAAGACAAACCCACAGTGATCCACAAAAAGGCGTGCAGCTTGACGATAACGGCATGCTACCAAACCCGCCGTTACCGGCGTCTGAATTCAATTACGCAGAACCGACGCTGAGAGAGATGATGGATATCCTAAGGAAGGTGAGGGCAGGCTCGGCGCCAGGGCCAAACGGATTTCCGTACAAAGTGTACAAATACTGCCCTAAGTTGGCACGCCGATTATGGAAGTTCATAAAAGTGATCTGGAGGAGGGGACACGTGCCAGATTGCTGGACAATATCCGAGGGGATATTCGCGCCAAAAGAGCAGAATTCGATGAGATCAACCAGTTCCGCACAATTTCACTGCTGAATGTAGAGGGCAAGATATTCATGTCACTGCTATCAAGGCGAATTAGCTTCCTGCTCAAAAACGAATATATTGACACCTCGGTCCAAAAAGGCGGAATACCAGGTGTGGCAGGTTGCGTGGAGCATACTAGCGTCATAACGCAGATCATACGAGAAGCAAAAGAAAAGAAGGGCGAACTGGCAGTCATCTGGCTTGACCTAGCGAACGCGTATGGTACACTACCACATCAATTAATCGATATAACTCTGCAGAAATACCACGTACCAGACAAGGTCAGGAAGCTCCTAGACAATTACTACAACAACTTCAAATTGCGCTTCACTGTAGAAGAATTCACAACAAACTGGCAGGACTTAGAGATTGGAATAGTCACAGGTTGCACAATCTCGGT
>LQRL01128412.1:13840-26157 GCA_001703475.1 Hydroides elegans
GCAGTTTTTATTGACCTTCAAAGTAAAATAAAAACTTATTTTTCGCACTAACAATTGGCAGTTGATATTGGACATAAATTAGCCAATGCTTCTTTCTTTTTGAGCTCATGTCGTGTGTACATATTAAATTTCTTTGCGCCATTACATTTCATTTTTGTTTTTAACAAGACGTCAATGTTAAATTGCGAAAAAAAAAGAAACACAAATTAAGCAAAATATATTTTCTCTGATATAAAATTGGCCATGATTTGATCCAATCGCAATTTATCTCTGAGTGGAGATGACAGGTCTCGTCAAATGACCTACAACAATGTCCTTGAAATCGAAAATGACATCAGTAATGCGCATATCATTTATGAGACTTAAAGCACTCAACAAATCAAACTGTTTTTGTTTCAACATAAAAATATATGAATAAACTGTATGTCATTAATCTCATTTTACATATCTTAGTAAATGCTAGGTTACAAATCAACATTTTTTTCTTCGATTGACTTTATTTTGCTGTTGTATCTGCAATATTTAATTCCCATTCACTGATTAACATATTCATATTGAAAAAAAAACGTTGATAATTTATATTACATTTTACGAAACCCTTGAAATATACCTTATGTTTGTTTGTTTTTTATTAAATGTTCGTCAATATCCTTATTTAATTAAGGTCAGGCATGCTGGTTTGTATTGTTGAAGACATGAAAGACAAAAGCTAAACTCAGTGCTTGAGAAAATAAGGACAACTAAATGTGTCTGCTTTGTTCTGAGCATTGTGATTCTCACCAACATCTAGTCTATCTACTGAATCATTTAAAAAATGTACCGAAAAGCTTTTCAAACCCAATTTTGATCATGCTCCGGTATATTAATATTGGTCTGATTTTGCCTTTATCACCCTGGTAATGGAAGGGTTATATCTAGAAATAGTCTATGTCATCAATAATTTGGTACGGATCCTTCCATTTTCGTTTGAATTATAACCATAATTTGTTTTCTTCTTCCCAGGTATGGCGTATGCCACCTTAGCCAACCTCCCGCCCGAGTACGGGCTCTACACATCTGTATGGCCGATTTTCATGTACGCGTTCCTTGGATCATCGCGACATGCTTCAGTAGGTAAGATAAGTAATTTCTCTGTTATAGGTGTAGGTATTGCTTTTGGAAAAATAATAAATATGCATGTATATAAAATAAACATAATAAAGAAAAATAAATAAAATTAAAAAAAACATAATAAAAACCAATGCATTAATTTTTAACTGTTCTAGTTAAACACATTATTTGTCTAGCAATTACAGCGTACTGTATCAACCACTTACAATTATTATTCAAGAGCAAAAATCCAAAATAGGTGATAAAACATGAGGTGAAATGATCGAGTGGTATATTTCCATAATCATAAAACGTTTCATCAGTATACAAGTAGTTCCTACATGTATGTTGTTTTAACCTTGCGATAAAACTTTATTATTTACATTAATTCATAAGAAAGAAAAATAAAAAATGTTGCCAGGTTTAAGAACCGATGCAATAGTTAACAATCGCCATTAATCATCTATTATTTATTATGCAAAATATTTGTTTAAAAAACATATTTACATACGATACATAATATCATAAAGCATGTTTATACCTTTATTTTATCGGTTAATTATGTGTTTTTGTTTTTATAGTTTAAAATATTTACAGTCATTCACTTGCCTACATAGCAAAATATTCACGTATTTTATTTGTCTTTAAAAATACGCATGAATATAGTTTAAGATGATTCAATATACATATGAGAGTCCATTGATCATTTTTCTTTGACATTCAGAGATACCAATTCACTTAAACATTATCTCGGTGCATCATGCACTTACCCACTCAAGATGGGTTTTATCTCATAATTGGAAATTCTAAAGTACATGTATGTGCCTTGAAAATCGGTATGGAAAAAATACACTATTCTGCGCGTTATCTTTATAGTTTTAAAAACGCAAATTGTACAAAAAAGGTTTGTAGACTATGAACAAGGGAAAATCCTTACCAACCCACGTCCACCCCTTACATTGAAAATCTATCTTCTGGCTCAAAGAGATGCATGGCTATGCTTCATACATTATTTTAGATAACATATATTTTTTCGATATTGTATCTGTAATATCAAACATTCGTCGAAGTTTCAATTCTAACTATGAACGCCTTTCCCTTTGAAAATCGTGTGAGGTGCATATAAAGGTTCGTATTGTGTGTTCCATAAAAAACCATAAGAAAGTCCAGCTTTTTTAATAACCAGAAACTAATAAAGAATTCCCTTATCTCCCAGGTACCTTCGCGGTGATCAGTCTGATGGTGGGCTCCACCGTCGACCGTTTCGACTGCGAGGGTCAATTTGGAAATCCGCAATCGGAATCCACTACCATGGAAACGTACACGGGGGCTGGCAACTGGACGGAGAATATGACGACCATAGCAACGGTGGGGAGTGCGCCCAAGGAGTCGAATGAGGTCACGATGTGCAAAGTGGGAGTGGCGCTGGCGGTCACTTTCATGGGCGGCATATTCCAGGTAATAAGGGACATGTATGAAAGCATTTTAATCAAGTTATGTTTCCTTTAACGTGCGTCTGACGTACGTCAGACGTACGTCAGACGGATCGCAGTGTTTCCTTTATCCATTTCGCATCAGTCAAATTAACATATCATGGCGGAGTGTATATAAGCGGCCTAACCGTTTTTCGAATTGACATAAAAGATAATGTGTATTTCGTCAATAACGTAAAGTTATCTTTACGTGATAATGGCTTGGCATTCAAATTTTATATGCTATTAAAATCAACTGGGAGACACCTTTTAAAAAGTGTATTTAACCGTGTTTGATATACATTTTTCAAGAAATATTTCAAATGTTATTCTATATCTTTAATTTTGCAATGATATATACCAGTTTACTTTTATAATTATCCATACCATATACATATTTATATGGTATATATATATACCAGTTTACTTTTATGACAAAAACATCATATAAAAAATCATATTTTGTAATAAAAAACACGAAGAGAGAACATTCTTAATAGTTCGCGAATCATTAAAAGTTTCGTAATAAATGTCTAAATATCTAGCTGCGAAATGAAAAGATTGATAAATTCACAGGCCCCGTCCGTCATATTGACGGATAGGGTGTTTCCATGAAGCGTTGCGTATCCGTTCCGTCTGCCGTCCGTTTATTTTACGGAGCGGGTTGCATAAAAACAGACTGCAGACGGAACGGATACCCAATGGATGCATGGAAAAACTCAAAAGAAAAAATTAGTACGAGCGAAAGCGATGCGTTTGACGCGCAGTAGACGTGCAGCGATTTTACGGTTAAAGGAAACACCACTTCATTGTTGTAATCGATGGTAAGCGATTTTGCAATACTAAATTATGTTTATCTATTTGCTCAGCGCAAAAACTAGAGGTTCAAGAAACAAGAGGTTCAAGAAACTAGAGGTTCAAGACATGGGAAATGTATCATCCACATAGAATTTTATTCTAAATGTTTCTTCCACCTCACATGTATATGTGGCATTCAATAAATCTATTATGACGAATCGCATTGTGCACTTTTTCAGTTGCTCATGGGCATCGCTAGACTTGGTTTCGTCACCATTTACCTGTCGGAATCCATGACTCGAGGGTTCACCACAGGCTGCTCAATTCACGTGTTTTCTAGTCAAGTCAAGAGTATTTTTGGTGTTCCGGTCGGCAGCTACTATGGTCCAGGAAAACTCATTTATGTGAGCGTCTTTCACTTTGAATCGTTAAAGTGTATTTTATCTCAATTATACTTTTAGTTTTCCAATTATGAAAATATGAGCTTAAAGAGGAAATGAAAAAATATCATTGTTTTGTATTTGCAAGTCGAATTTGACGATACGCTTTATACTTTATTCCAGTATAAAATCATTTTAGCACTTTAGTCCAAAAATTAACAAATTAGTGTTTCCATTTCACAACGCACACATAAATATTTATACATGTAGTTTCTGGCTTAACATTTTGGATGGCTCATAAATCAAATTGTAATTCCAGTTATACCGTGACATCATCACGAACATCACCCAGACCAACATCCCGACTCTAGTCACAAGCATCATCTGCATCGTCATCCTCTACTGCACCAAGGAGTACATCAACCCTCATGTCAAGAAGAGGATCAAAGCGCCCATCCCCATCGATCTCATCGTTGTGAGTATTCAGTACGACATTGCTTATTTGGAAAATTTAACTATATGTCAGAACAAGTTTATCATCAGTCATGGACATTGGGACCAAGGGACATGTTATCCATTCAGCCCAATGCCAAAACCAACTTGAATGTTTATGCATCACCAAACAAATCTAAATCATTAAATATTTGAAATATATGATACCGCATATACTTTCAGAAACTCCTAGATGATGGAATATTTTCACACATGTATGAGTCACCAGATATTTTTGTTGAATTCTATAATTCCAAATTATCGCTTTTCATAGGTAATTTTAGGCACCATCATATCCACCATATTTGACTTTGAGGATCTTTTCGGAATGAAGATTGTTGGCTACATCCCAACTGGGTAATATATTTAGAAGATATACATGTATAGTTGAATTACTACCTTCACATGCTTTGTTTATCCTAAAACAAGTTTTAATCGATCATTCGAAAAAAAGTTATCATTAAATGTTAAATATAAAGTTTAGTTATTAAAATTATCATTTCGTTAATTAATACCCAATGCGAAAGCAACCCAGTCCATAAAACGGTACAACAATGACTGTTTATCAATAACTGTTAATTTCATACAGTTTTCCCGCGCCCGTCTTTCCCAACCCGAAGACCATGGTTGAAGTCATTGGCGACGGCCTGGCTGTTGCTATCGTTGCCTTTGCCATTTCGGTTTCCATGGCAGCCATCTTTGCCAAGCGACACAACTACGAATACGACTCTAATCAGGTAACGACATCCCATAAATGCTTTTCAATTGTTGGTATTTTAAATTCATATGGTATATGAATAGCATGTCTCGGTACATGAAGGGCCTATTTGACCACCTTACTATGTTCGAATATAGTTGAATAACTGGCCTATATAACCCTACAAGTTATTATCATCTTATCTTATCATATCAATGCCTCTAACTTTTTAATTTACAAAACGTTTAAACTTTTTCTTCAAATTGTCTTTCCTAAACAGGAACTAATCGCCCACGGTGCCACCAACCTCGTATGCGCATGCCTCAACTGCTATATGGAATGCGTCTCTTTATCAAGAAGTGTCGTGTGTGAAGCACTTGGTTGCAAATCGCAAATCAACTCGCTCTGGTCCGGGTCGCTCATGTTGCTCGTTATTGTGTTCATTGCATCGTACTTCCAAGCGCTTCCAAATGTGAGTTCAAATCAAGATAGCACATTTATTGTTCTAATAAATTAGTGTTAAATTTGATAGTGGTGTCAATATATTAATATTGCAAACTTCCATGTTTACACGTCAGCTTTTTGACAATCATAATAAAGCTACTTAATTAGAATAAATGTTTAAACCTTAAACATACATTTTGTTCTGCAGTGTATCCTGGCGGCTGTCGTCGTGGTGGCTCTTAAAGGCATGTTCATGCAGTTTAAAGATTTGCCACGGTACTGGAGGGTCAACAAAGGAGATTTTGTGAGTATAAAATGTTATCGAAGGTCTCATTAAGATATACCATATAGCGTTTATATGGTAACACATTCAAATTTTACATATGAAAATACACAAAAAGACAATTTTAGATTTCAGCATTATTATACTCAATAGTAGAGAATGAAATACCTGGCCTCATGTGTATGCAGGTAACAAGGTAGTCAACTTCTTGAATTTTCTTATGGAAAATATCATATAAATTTCGTTTTCATAATGCATTAACATGTCTCCCTTCAGGCGGTGTGGATGGTGGCGTTCGTGGCGGTCGTGCTCCTCGACGTGTCCCTCGGCCTCGTCGTCGGAATCACCTTCTCCATCTTGACAGTCGTCGGAAACACACAGAGGTTGGTTAGCAGAGATATTGAGCTATTGCAAATCACATCGTTTCATGTAGTTTATTTATGCGACTCCCGTCTGTTTATCTTGATGTATCAATCGGGGTTTTGTACATATATGTACATATACTTATAATGTCATGTAATTGTAATACTAATACTAATAAAATGCATCTACATGGGAACTAACATTTATCTAATAACCAACATTGGTCCTTCATAATTTCTTGTTAAGTTGCTCTGATTGGTTTCGTGAACTATTATTACATGCTATTGATATATATTTATCGACTGTAACTTGAAAACGTGCTCATACCAACGTTACATTTTTCAGACCCTATTCGGCGATTATTGGACAGGTTGACGACACTGATATATATAAAGATGTTGGAGTTTACTCATCTGTAAGCATTAGAAATACCAAAGCATTGAAATATATTTTTTAATAAGAACTTACATATACTCTTCATCATTAGTTTGTCATGCTATTTGTCATTCGAATTTCAAATATATTTCCGTATTAACCTTTTACTACATCAAAGTCTATTTATTATTTTTTAGTAAAAATCATTCATTTATTTCTTATATCATTTTTTAAAATAAATTTCACTAATATTCTTATTAAAGGTTTACTCATCTAATTTTAAAATCCCAATATCTTTTCAGGCGCGTGAATTCGATGGTATAAAAATGTTCCGATTTGATGGCTCCGTATATTTTGCCAGCACACAATATTTCATCGATTCTATATTCGAAAAAACAGACTGCGATGCAAGGAAGTGAGTAAAAGTCTATGACTGATTAAGTGTTTTATAGAAATATGGAATGCAATAATGTGAAATTATCTAATTAACGAGTAGCAGTAACATTGGCGATCACTCAATAAAACTCATATCATATCGAAATGTGCAAATACGGCTTAAATTTTGTAATCTCTGTGTCTTTGTGTTAATCCATGTTGCATATACATTTTTTAATCAGAATAAAGATTCAAAGAGGAAAACTTGAAAGAAAACTTAAGAAACAGGTAAATAGTACATTTTTTCCCCTAAGTCTGAAACGTACTACGATATTTTTTTAATAGAACACTTAATGTATGATATCTTTGATCGTCCACTTACCATCAGAATTTTAATGGTGAATAGCTTCAACATGTTAGATTTCAACTTGATGTAACTATCAACTTATCTCTTCATCAGGGTCGATCTGGCGACTACGACCTTGAGAACCCTGCCCGAGCGGGCATCCCGATGCCTCGCATTCATCACTTGATCGTGGATTGCACCACCATGGGATACCTCGATGACGCCGGTGTACAGTGTATCAGGCAGGTAGGGATGGGTTTAGTCATATTGCCCATAATTAAAAAATCTAATTGTTACAAATATTATCTTTCGTAGAATGCATATAATGTAGTAAAAACTCGTTTATTAATTTAGTTAAGTTCAACTGATTCAGTATTTCTATGTCTTATACAATAAACATGTTTCCAGGTTTGCACAGATTTCAAAGATGTTGGTGTAACAGTGTTCTTGGCAGGATGCAAAGGTAAACCTAAAATGTCTATAGAATGTAGAATTAAATTATCAATAATCCAATAACGAATATAATGTTTAGAAATGTGAATTAAAGGGTCGATTATAGTCACTACACAAAATGGGACTACCCATATTCGTTATTCTTTATTTTCGCAATAAAAATGCATAAAGACATAATTTGCATATAAAAACCAACGTTTTAAATTTGGAATAGCTGGAGTTCGTGAAATGTTGGATCGGGCCGGCTTCCACGAAAAATTCGGGAAGGAATTGTTGTTCCCCACTGTACATAATGCTGTGATCGCAGCCAGAAGGTCACCGCAAGCCGACAAAAAGGTAAAACATTTCCCAAGGCTTGTAATGATGTGTGTAAATGGCATGGTGCTATGGCATATATTTTCCTATAATCTGATATTTCCTATCAATTTTATTTGAGCCTATTGTCATTGGATGTTTACAAAAAACTGTTTAAATCGACTTCATAAAACTTAAGAATTTTAATGTAGGCATTATGAAATATTGAAAAAAGTGTATTAACTTATTTAGTGTTTGTTTTTGATTTTATCTTTTCTATTTTTACAGGAATCAGAAAACGAGCTCTCTAAAACAATCGTCACATAGAAATCTAGTGCCAATTATTCAGAAAACAATTGCATCAAATTCATATCGAGGAGCTTGAAAAAGACATTTTTAAAAGCTCTAATACTAGGAAAATTATTTAAAAAATAATTTTTGCTTTAACATTTTGATATAAATATTATAAAATCAACAATGATACAAATGAATATAACAAAATGAGTCATTACGTATAGTGTCATAAAATACATACATTCCATCATATTGATTTTATTTTCAAAGTCATTGCTTCTTTATTATACAAAAATGCATAGAACACGACTCGATTTAATGGGACAGAAAATGCGAAAATCCAAAATCATGTCCTCTTTTTTGACACTTTTCCAATTTAAAAAATCATGCTTTTGTCATATGCTATAGGTGTGTATGTGTACAGTGGAATTATAATATTTAAATTCATATAATATAAATAATGAATCATATTCTAATGGATTTATGAAATGGGGTTGTGATTATGTCAGACCTGGGATAATGGGACAGGTACCATTGTACACAAATAAACATACATTATTGCTATAAATGTATTGGTAAATTCTAGCAATGGAAGAGGGAGTGTTTATAGACAGTTTTGATAATCACGCCGTAAGACTTAAACCTATTATTTCTACAAATCAACCCAATAGCAAATACTTGTTTATTTTGCTTTAATGGTCGGACTCTACAGTTCTCTATCCAAACATTTGTGGATTTTACACTTACTACACTTCAGGGTTTTTTTTCTTCGTGAGTCTATATGCATCACGTTACGTAGTGTATGATATGACTCCAACTAACTTAAATGTAATTTATGTCTTTTGTTCAGTAAAGCGTGTTGAATTAATATGATTTAGATGCAGTTCAAACAGTGTTTTATAACGACATTATTATTAAGATATTTCGACAAGTTTATAAACATTATGTTATGAACATTATTTGTGCTTAATTGTCGAAAATCAAATACATGTATAGGCATCGTGTCATGAATAAAAATCCTTATAATGCACTAAATTTATTGAAGAATCAAGGGACTTGTCTAAGGCAAGCCGAGGGTAGTTAAGCGTACCCTCACCTATCAGAAAGGCACAGGATTAATAAAACAAAGAAAACCTGGTCCTCTGCATGAAGTGATATGCTCTTTTCCATCATATATCAAGGGTCTTGTGCTGATAAAACATCAATTTTGATTATATGTAAACTCTATGAAAAATACATGAATAGTCAATACATCTATAAAATATAATAGGGTTTTACCTATTTAGTGTGGAATTAATATGCGTATGTAAATCGGTTTTCTATTCAATGCACTTATTACAATGTTATCATCATACTATCATATGTTTAGCATATTAAACATCCTGTCCCATTATCCCAGGTCACTGATTTGACAACCCCATGTAAGTTGCTGCTGTCATAATTCATATCTTGGATATGGAAATTGCATAATATGTATACAATCGATCCCTAACATGTACACCTATAAGCAGACAAACTTTCAAAATTTTGCTGTGATAGGAACATAATAAAATGTTGCATGGAATGCCAAATTTTCATTTTACTGTCCCATTAAATCGAGTCGTTGTCTATACATATTATAGACACATTTAATATGATCATGCATTAAATGTTTAATAATTGATTGGCTATTGAATCAAATAATCAATCAAACGATATCAAACATATGTTATTGGTATATGAATTCATTCTTGACAGGGAATGTAATAAAATATAATTTTATAATCATTTTGTTTTATTGATAACACTCTTGAAAAAATCAACGCCAGGCCGTTAAAGTATGGTATTTTTGTGAAGGGTCACAACTTTATTTTTTTTTCAACTAAAGTAATTGGTTGGTTGGTCAAGGTTGGATTGTTCTCAAGGTAGTCAGGATATGCATATTTTTATTATTTCATTACATTTTTATCATCTTTGATTCAAATCATCCAAATTGCAAAGTTACTGATAAAATCCATTACTAAAACGTTTCATATAAGTAACATAGGCAAGTATTTTATATCATCATTTTCATACATGCAGATGATTGTTAGCTTGTAGAATCCGAACCTTATCACATAAAGAACACCGAAGCAAAAATAAACGTTTAAATCTACTATACTATGGCATTAACCAAACTCGTGCTGCAATTTATACAATTGAACTGAAGATATCATATAGAACCAACTGCCAAAAGACTACGAGGGTTTCACGTCCTTTTTGTCATGAAAAGTGCGATTCCTTCGAATTCTTCTACATTATAGAAGGGATTTTATATCCATATCCCTACATAACCATTCATCTTCGAAAACGTATATTTGATTATAAATAGATTTAAACAGTTTTCTTGCAATAACTGTTTTAAAAAAGGAATGATCGGGTCATGGGACTGCCAAATAACTACGAACGCCCTTCAATAATAAATGGACATTACAAAGCACGTCCTTTATATAGGTTACACACAAATAAAAATGAGATTCTATGAATTCATTCATTCCGCATGTTATACATGTCAAGTACCAAGTCGTGAAAGGAAATATGTAGGGTGTCTGGGGTACTTTGGGTGGGTAGGGGTTGTGGGGTAAGAATGTATTTCTGATGAACGAGAATGTGGGTTATACACAAGTAATAACGGTAATAACATATATTCAAATAACTTATATATGGTCATTAACACGGTTTTTAGATACGATCGAATAACAAAATTGAAATAAAATATACTCTATAACATCTCTTCATGGATATTTGTATAGACATTACACGAATGCAATTAATAAATGTTCAAGGTTAAAGTAATACTCCCCCTTTCCATTGAGTGTCGTGCTTAAAATAACGATTTGAATGGGTAATTTTACGTACTGACTCATGGGAAGCAGATATAACGTCCGTCACTTCGATAACAAACGACGTCCCACCGTTGTTTGGATATGTCACGGTATAACGAGGTATATACAGTGGTGCGCGTTTCCAAATTAGCATGTCAAACGTTAAACGCACAAACCAAAAATATTAACCGCTAAACCCTTAAACGCTTAACATTAATCCATGAACGCAGCTTAACGTTAAACGCTAAACTTTACACGCTAAACGCTAAACAATGGCTGCACACATGTGTGAGGGGTGTATCAAATGTATCATGTATGCTTAACATGTATACAGTTTTGTGTAACCTCTCTATTGACTTAAAGGCAAAAGGCATTTAACGTTGAACGTTAAACGCATAAACGCTAAACGTTAAACGCATAAACGCTTAACGCATAAACGCTAAACGAATAAACGCTTAACGTTAAGGCATTACAGTATGTTTATCCATCCGACGACCGCGACGTTAATATGAGGGAATTATGGCAGATATTTACTATTTACAACTTTTTAAAAGATGGTTGATTTTTTTATTATATTCTATATGAAGTTTTATTAATTAAATTGATATTTGCACTGGTTTGACACATTCATATTCCCGCAGTTAGTATATTGATACTCAACAATTGCTATCCACCCAAAGTACCCCAGGGCCCATATGCATGAAAAATCTTACATGTCTGAGTGCACTTACATTCTAAGTTCGACATCGATATCTTGGTTATTACTTCGAATTCCTGATTGGAGCACTCTGAATAGCTTTAACTCACTTTGAAAATTATAATATTAACTGTTTGATTACATAAATCTAGCCATGAATTAAGTTTTAACCTACTGACTTGGAATGTAAGTGCTCTCAGATACGTAAGATTTTTCATGCATATGGACCCAGACACCCTACATATCTCCTCTCACGACTTGGTACTTGACGTGTATAAAACGCGGAATGAATAAAGACATAGAATCTTATTGTCATTGGTGTGTAACCTAAATAAAGGACGTGCTTTATAATGTCTATTGATTATTGAAGGGCGTTCGTAGTTATTTGGCAGTCCCATGACCTGATCATTCCTTTTTTAAACAGTCATTACAAGAAAACTGTTTAAACTTTTTCATAATCAAATTTACGTTTTCGAAGATGAATGGTTATGTAGGAATATGGATATTGAATCCCTTCTTTAATGAAGATGAATTCGAAGGAATCACATTTTTCTTGAAAAAAGTACGTGAAACCCTCGTAGTCTTTTGGCAGTTGGTTCTATTTGTAAGAATATTTTGTTTA